>CM060333.1:2762771-2766334 GCA_030674155.1 Stramonita haemastoma | reverse complement strand
TCCCGCTGAACAACTTGCGCACACCTAAAAACACGTTCTGCTTTTTGGAAGAGCAGGCCGTTTCTACCAGATGGAACATAATTATTTATGACAAAAAAAATGAATTGATGAAGGCACGTACACCGGTGTCTTCAGACATGATTCCCAAAGTTGGAACGTGGCTATATGAATGGTGGGTAAAAAAAAAAAAAAAAAGGAACACAAAATACCCCCCAAACGGTCACATTGATTCGCTAAAATCTCACCATTAGTGGCACCTGGGAGATCCAGCAGAGGAACCAAAGAAAAATAAAACTCAAAAACTTCAGAGAGCAAGCAGCAAAAAAAGCCAACAGCATACCTAGCCATCCATGAACAAGAAAAAGACAGCGGCTGTGTAGGGAGCTGGCTCCCGTGGCTTAATGCATTGGTTGCAAATTGATCCTGTGTCATGGCTTTTGGAACCTGTGGCGCCAGAGGTTTTGTCTTATAATGCCGGTTTTTATCGTGATGGAATGTACGTTCATATTTCTTTCTTTTTTTTTTGCACAAATCAAAGTTTCAAAAAGTAAAAACTGACGTGGAAAGCTGTGGGTGGGTTCTAAGTATTAGGAGGATCGTAAAATAGGAGATGAGTGAGAAAGTCAGAGAGAGAGAGAGAGAAAGAGAGAGAGGGAGGGGGGCACACAGACAAAGAGACAAACAGACAGACTGACAGGCAGAGATAGAGACAGAGAGAGATAGCACAGCTTACAGAAAACAGGGGGGGGGGGGGGGGAGAAATGCAATGATGGTAATGACGCACTAAAGACTATGACGTAAAAGGCAGGTACTTAGGAGGACTGTAGCCAGACAGACACACAGATTGATACTAAAACAACAGAAAGAAAGAGAGCGTGGACTACAATAAATGATGAAAATTGAAAAACATAAACATTGATATAAGTTGGATCTAAAACATTAAGGAGAAACCAAAAGTGCTCTAAATGATGAAAATTCCCAAACAGTAACAAAAGCAATAGACTCAATGTTGATCTGAATCTTCAAGGAAGCAAAAGATCACCAGACTACAGCTTTTGAAAAGTGGACGGAACAGAAAACATATAGATCTACATCTAGAATCTCCAAATTTGAAAAACGAACAAAAGCAAAAAATAAATACAATAAAAAAAGAGGAAAGAACCTACACACTTTCCCAAATTTCACGCAGAGAAATCTGCTGTGACATAAAGTGGTACAAAATACAAATACTTAACTGATTTACACTGGCTCGGAACAACGTCAAAAGCCCTTGTTAACAATGTTTTTGAGAAGAAAAAAAAACAGATGTCATGCAGAAGGGGGGTGGGGGGAAATTTAAAAAAAAAATCATTTGTCATCTCCCTTATCGCAGAAAAAAACATTTATCTAATCCCGTCACAACTTTACCATAAACCAGTCAGGATGTTGTGTTCTATTCAGTGAGGTGCCAGGTTTATCTTTGTTTCTGTATATTCTTCTAACATGACAATTTTGGAGTAAATTCTTACGGAATAATTATATTCAACTGACAAAATAAGTTGCTCACAGAGAGAGACAGAGACAGAGAGAGACTCTGTGTGTGTGTGGTGTGTGTGTGTGTGTGTGTGTGCAGGCCCGCGCGTAATATATAAAGTAGAAAGTACCTAAAAATAAGGAAAATAATCTAAAGCTGCTTACAACAAAACATACTTGATGAGACCCAAAAAATGTAGTCCAAAAGGTGGATTTGCAGTAACTAAGTGCGGGAAAAGAAATGGTGCAATCACGTGCCGCCATCTCTCGGCATTTTCTGATATTGCATTGCCTCCCTTCCCACCCAGCACTGACAGCAAATTGAGACCGTGACATGATTTAGTGGAGAGGCAGTGGTGGGACCCATTTATCTGCTGCTGAACTTGATTTTGTGGGCACTTTTCTGATCAAACTGAACCTTAGTGTTCCAAGAGGATGGAAAGAACGAACAAGGATGGTGTGATTAAAAGTGTTGAAAGGGAAAGAGAGAAGGAAAGTGATGATTTAAGTGATGTAGATTGCGAAAAAGCAACATCATCAGTAGGTTGTTATAAAGCATTACATACTTTCGACATGGAGATGTTTAAGTTTTAGAAATAGGAAAAATAAGAGCAAAACACAAAATAAAACAACAGTATTGATTTAATTTTTATCAAAGAACTTTAAACAGAGGAATATTTTACAGCTTGTTTAAAAAAAAACAATAACCAGGAAATTGGTAGGAAGAATTTAAAAAAAAAAACCAAAAAAACCCAAAGACAACAAATCAGAAAAAAAGAGATACCTGTTTATTACTGATTTTGTTTTGCAGTTTATAATATTTCATTCAATATGTAAGAAAAAACAAAACGCCATGAGTTTAGAAAACAACATAGATGTCAAGGTCAAAATATGCTTAAGGTTAATAAACAACACGTCAATCCTGTCCAGCTGTCCAGTTACCAGTACATTTCTTGACATTGCACTGACTTCCTGCAACCTCCAACATCAATAGTTAATATAAAACTCTGACGTGATTTAAGGAATGTACAGTTCTAGGAAATGTCTTCCCTGTTACGCTTCTGATGCCGCAAAGTGGCCCTGTTCCTTCACAGTGCAATGCTGAGGTACGGGAGGAACAGGACAAAGTTGCAAAGAAACAAACAAGAAATAAAAAAGGAAGGTCTATGGTAAAAAAGGGACAGAGAGGGAGAAGAGAGCAGAGTGACATTCTGAGTAATGGGGCAGGAAATAAGGAGGCAAAATGAAGCAATTTGTGGTATTGATATTTGCTGTGTGTTTGCTTGATAAGGGAAGAAGGGGTGCAGAAATATCGGGATTCAGTGCATTTAATGAAGAAAAGAATTCAAGGTGGCCTTTCATTTTTGTGCTAACATTCACAGACACAGAGAAACAGACGTGCCAGTATTGCACACACGTGCGCGCGCGCACACACATACACACACACATACACACACACACGCACGCACGCACACACACACGCACGCACGCACGCACGCACGCACGCACACACACACACGCACACACACACACACACACACATGACATTTATAAAACTGCATACACACTGGGTCTGGATGTAAAAAGGCACATGAGTGCTTATTCAATTATCCTCGATATAAAAGAATAGATAATTAAATAAATGAACACACACACACACACACACACACACACACACACACACACACACACACACACACACACACACACCGTGGCATATTATACTTATATACATACTAATTTACATACTATGCCATGTAACAGAAACCTCAAAAACGGTCTGTCTGCTTTTTTTTTTCACTTCTGCAATACAGAGTTTAAAAAGTTCGGAGAGTGATGAAGAACTGGGTCAGTTTTTCTGAAGCTGTTTCCTCCTTAAGCTGTCTAGAAAGTGCCCAGAAACAAGGGTTGAAAGTGACTCCACTCAGTCTTAGATTTCAGGATGATATTTGTATTGTTTTGCATTATACTGCTCGGTTTGAAATCTGCTAGTATGCAGCTGTGCTTGAAAAATAGAAAAAAACTGCTATGATCATCATTATTAGTCATTT
>CM060333.1:2747771-2757771 GCA_030674155.1 Stramonita haemastoma | reverse complement strand
AGAGAGAGAGAGAGAGAGAGATGCAGAAGAGACAGAGAGAATGCAGCACTCGAGAGAGGAAGGGAGAGAGAAGGAGGAGAGGAGGAGAGGAGAGGAGGAGAAAATGCGACAGGGACGGAGAATACCACTTCGTGGGAAAGAGTATGCATAAGTATATAAGTACAGGAGGCGAAAAGTGTGGGTAGGAGAGGTGTGTGTACAGGGTTTAGTGAACAGTATTGCTAGTGAATAATATGGTCAGAAATGCAAGGAAGTTAAGCTGTATTGAACTACGTGCAATTGTTGTTGTCGTTGTTGTTGTTGTTGTTGTGTTGTGCGTTCCCAGCTTAACACTAAAGGGATCACCAAGAATATGCACTCCGAGAATCACTGTGAAATGTTGAAAATGCACACTCAATGAGAAGTTTGCGTGTATGACTGTTTTTCAAGTACCTCGCATACAGGCAGCCATACTCCGATTTCAGAGGATTTTTTTCTCTTTTAAAGGAGAGTGCAGGTTGTTATGTTAAGAGCTTGTCATGGTTGAAGGCAATCTCAACACAATATTTCAAAACATAACAACATTTTAATGTAGGCCTTGGAAATAATTATACTGATATCAATAACTAACACAGCTTTTGGCCTGGACCAAACTAAGTGCAAGGGAATATGAAAGGAATGCAAGGAGGTGAAACATTTTGAGCTAAGTGTAAGTCAAAATATGGTAAAAAATGCAAGGAAGTTCAACAAAACTGAAGTATGCGCAATTGTATATGGAAAGCAATGCAGGGAGTACAGTGAATATGGACAAAATGCAAGAAAGTTAAACAGTTTTTGACCATGTGCAAGGGGGGGGGGGGGGGGGGGGAGAGGGGGGGGGGGGGGGGGGGGGGGGGGGAAAAGACGGAAATTCAAGGAGAGACGAAGAAGTAAGCATGTTGCTTACAGCTAGAGATGAGGTAAATTATCCATGAATAAAATTTGCCTAATGGGAGAGGTTCTGACGATGTATTTTCAATTTTAAAAAAAATATGGTGAAAAATAAATGTAAAAAAATATAGACAGAATGAAATATCGAAAATGTTACATTGTAAACAGTCAAAAGTACAACCTACACTAATTGCGATACTTACCCCTGAAACATTTTCTAACCACATGGAGGACTTTATCCAAGCGTATTAATAAACTCAGACAAGTGCACAAAAATGATCAGACAAAAAGACCCCCACCCTACATGTCCTTACAAAATTCACCCCGTCTCTCGCATTGGGGCAGTTACTGTTCTAGAAGGTAAGTAAATTGGGGCTAAAACGGCTGAGTTTTTTAAAATGTAAAAAAATATTTTTTAAAAAGGAGGGGGAAGCAAAATAAAAACCCCAAGAATGGATATTCTATTCATTTCCCCTTTACTGAATAAACAACAATTGTGTTAACAAGAATTTAAAAAATATATGCAGAAAAAGAAAAAGAAGTAAAAAAAAAATAATAATATAACAAGAACAAGAAGGAAAAAAAGGCTGCAAAGATTATTTTTAGATAGACAGGTGAAGAACCTAGGCAGCCGACGACAAAGAGAGAAAAAGGAAAGCCACTAGTTCTGAGTCGGAATAAAGAAAAACATGTAAATTACGCAACCAAACTGATTAAACACACACTCCTTCATTTTGAATAGCAGAAAAGTGGGTAGTGAGGGTTTATGGACATGAAAAGAAGCAGAAAAGTAGGTGGAAGTATAGAGTTTTGAATATGCCATTGTATGAGGAGAAAAAAATGTGAAATGAGAATGACTGAAAGGAAAATGTGCAAATTCCAGAGATTTTATAGAAGAAAATCGATTTCATGAACAAAATCAATTCTGAATATTTTAGGATAAAATTATGCAGCCATCTTCAGCTATCATACAATTTCTCCTGATAACTGCTCTGGCTTCCATTTGCCCCAAGCATTGAGGACAAAAAGAGACCACGACAGGCTTTAGTGAAAGCCCCAGTGCGCTGGCTAATATTCCCTCAAGTGCATTTGATGTAAATTTCTGGATATTTCTGAATTCAAACTAAACCTTGAAGCCCTGCAAAAGAGACAAGGGGGAGGAGGGGGGGGGGGGGCAGGAGCGTTGGAAGGGGAGAGAGAACAGAAAAGTCAAGGCCAGTGGCTCTGGTGCATTCAGTAATGGAAGACTGCTCAGGGGAGAAGGATGTTTCTGGTTCCAATCCTCCGGGGACATTATCTTTGCGGGGTTTTGCTACTCAGAATAGCTGTTGTCCAGTGATGAGAGTCTTATGGGGTGTTGGGTCAGCTGGTACTAGTCTATCAAGGGTTACTCGACAGATTTCCAAATTTTACGCATGCTGCTTAAATCGTTGGATTCAAGTATTTTCACAGCCTTGGTGAGTCTAAGATGATTGCACTTGGGGAATATAGCTGCTGCTCCCCTTGTTTCAAGCTTCACAGAACATTCTGTTACAATGGTTGCTGACATGTTCTGTCCTCACTGACAATCCTTCAGTACAGGCAAAGTATCGGGTGTTCCACTGTTCTTTGATCTGCTGTCTTAGGAACCTTTGCCGTTTTCATTTTGCGTCTGGGGTGAGTTTGAGCATGAGATATCAAACAGATTATACTTCCAGAGTAGTTTTTGTTTGAATAGAGAAACCATAATAAACTGTCCTCAAACTAAGGTGACCTTTCTGATGTCTTATTCTGTGATTGTCGTTTGTATGGAGCTGTCTAGGGTGTAGCCTATATATGTAAGTATATCACAAATCGCTTCACTTACTGCCACAAAAGATGTAAACGATGGTCGCAATGGCTCCTGTGATATTAACTGTATTAAAACCATGTTGTGGTGATTATAATAAATCATTGTAGTAAATTAAAGAATTGGCTGGCTGGGGGACTGTGACTCCAGAAAAGCGTTAGTTTCCTTGTGAATGGTGGAGTTATCTAGGATAAATATAGTTATGAGTGAAACAGGCAGTGTAACTGTTACATAGCAAGCTCATCTGACACCTTAGATGAAACTTGTTCTGACATTGGCCTATTTGTGAACTTATAAATTGTCATTCGCTTTATTCTAAAGCTTTAGTGAGCATTTATCATTGAAATACATTTTGTTGGCCCTTTCCATGCCACTATTTGTACCCACCTTTAATGTAGCCGCAATCCTACTTTATGCACAGTGTCTAAAGAGGCACCTGTTGGCATGCATTCCTTGTTGTTTCTCAGCAGCACACAAGTTCTACTCTTCCAAGAGGCGAAATTTTAACCTGCGCACAAGACGTCTTCCATGCATTTCCACATGGGGCCTTGGTTCATAGTATCATCTGAAGGGCTTTGGGGGGAGTGGAGTCAGTACAACTATTAGTCCATATGTAAAAATTTCCTAAAACGAATGCCTCCGTAGTGGCTCCGTCCCGGGCCCTCAGGTCATCAGCGTAGAGCAATAACCTCCAGGCTTTGTAGCCGCCCAGGGGAATAAACATGGTAGCAAGAAGAAACATTCTGAGAAGAAAGACATAAGGGGGAGAAGAAGAGAGAGAGAGAGAGAGGAGAGAGAGAGAGAGAGAAGAGAGAGAGACAGAGAGACAGAGGACAGAGAAGAAGAGACAGAGAAGACGAGAGAGAGACAGAGAGAGACAGAGAGAGACAGAGAGAGACAGAGACGAGACAGAGAGAGAGAGACAGAGAGAGAGGGAGAGAGAGAGAGAGAGAGAGAGAGAGAGAGAGAGAGAGAGAGAGGAGAGAGAGAGAGAGAGAGAGAGAGAGCGGATGGGCGGGCAGGCAGGCAGGCAGGCAGGCATGCAGGCATGCAGGCAGGGACAGACATTCTCAAATTTGCAAACATGGTCACATGGAAAATTGGCACAGGGTGCAGGTAGCAACTGTAGAAAGAAGAGTAGAGAAGGGGAGAAAATCATGGAACTGGCAAGGCTAACGTAACAGGCCAGAAACAGTAGGCACTAATATCTAGTCAGCTTTTGGCAACAGGAATTATGCAATCCCGTCTGGCCATCTCCTGATGTTTCTGTCCACTGGCTCCCTTCAGCCCCGAGCATTGACAGCAAATTGAGACCATGACATGCTTCAAGGGAATCTGCAGTGCCAGGATTTATCTCCCCCTTGATGGGCGTTTGATGTGAATCCATGGGCTTTGTTTTTGCGGAGGAGAGAGAGAGAGATCAAGCCATACCAACCTAGACACATAGGTGACAGGTATACTTCCAGATAGAAAGGATGAACAGATTCAAAACAAACAAAGTGTGAACAAGATTGTGGAAATCACAAGTTCAACAAAAAGAAGAAGAAGAGGAGGAGGAGGAAGAAGAAGAAGAAGAAGAAGAAGAAGAAGAAGAAGAAGGAGAAGGAGAAGAAGAAGAAGAAGAAAGCTCAACAAAGTTAAAGACCAACAACAGCGAAGTGTACGCTAAGTCAGTATCTGAAAAGTTCGGACGCAGGAAGTATGCAATCATGTCTGGCCATCTCCTGCCATCTCTCCCGCCTGCCTCCTTTCATCCCTAAGCAAGCGGAGACCATCCCATGCTTCAGTGGAACCTCCTGTTCCAGGATTTACCTCCCCTGATGGACGTTAGATGTGAAGTCATGAGGAGTTCTGTGCTCAAGAGAACTATGCGGTATGCCTGAAAATCAGACACATGAGAAGAGAGGCAAAGCCTGAAAGGAGGAAAACTGAACTAGAAAGAAGACAGTTAGAGAGAGAGAGAGAGAGAGAGAGAGAGAGAGAGAGAGAGGAGAGAGAGAGAGAGAGAGAGAGAGAGAGAGAGAGAGAGAGAGAGACAGACAGGAGAGAGAGAGAGGAGAGAGAGAGAGAGGAGAGGAGAGAGGAGAGAGAGAGATGAGAGAGAGGACAGTGAAGAGAGAGAGAGAGAGAGAAGAGGAGAGGAGAGATGAGAGAGAGGAGAGAGGAAGGAGGAAGAGAGATGAGAGAGAGAGAGAGAGAGAGAGAGAGAGGTTGAAATATGGGAGTCTAATGAGAAAATAGAGACCAATTCTTGTAAGTTTCTGCGATGCAGCAGCGATGTAAAGAGAAGGAGAAGAACAAGGTGATGTCAAAGTACCACAGACGGGGAGGCAGACATGATACTGGACACAATTTGGGCGACAGAATAGAAAAAGGTGTAGATAAACCTGAGCACATGCATTGAGAGAAGCAGAGTAATTGAGGTGCAGATGTGTACATGGACAAGTGCACAGACTGAGGCACACTGACAGATATACAGATATTATATGCACACACACGCACGCACGCACGCACGCACGCACGCACACACACATACACACACACACACATACACACACACACAGATACACACACACACACACACACACACACACACACACACACACACACACACACACACACACACACACACACACCAGACAGGAAGGAAGGAAGAGGGAGAAAACAGAGACTACACTTTATACCAACCTCAACAGAGGCCACAGGTACGGTTTCATAAAGAGGGAATAAATAAAAAGTGTCGAAAAAGGCGTTGCAGAGTTGACACTATCTGCAAGCATGGGAAGCAGAACTTATGCAATCATGTCTGGCCATCTCCTGGTGTGTCTTTCCGCTGGCTCCCTTCAGCGCCGAGCATTGACGGCAAAGTGAGACCATGACGTGCTTCAAGGGAATCTGCAGTGCCAGGATCTATCTTCTCTTAAATGGGCGTTTGATGTGAATTCATGAACACTTTCTTTGTGTTCAGAGGAAGCTACGGTACTCCTAGAAAACCAGAGGGGAGGAGAGTAGTGAACAGAAACGAGAAGGTTATGAAAAAAGGAGAAAAAAGTGGTAGCATTTTAGCAAAACACACACAAAAGATAAATGCTCTTACCTCTACTGTGATGCATTGATCTGAAGAGAGAGAAGAAAGGGACAGAACCGTTAGAGAGTTAAACACAATCTGAAATGCATAACGTTTAAGAAAGTTTGTATAGCAAAGACACAATGTAACAAAGAAAGATGGGCATAATTATGCTGCAAATGGGTACATGCATGTGGGCAAACACGCATGCACATGCCCACGCATATATGCATGCACACATGCAATGGCACGCCATACATACAGGCAGACAGATATACAGACTTTTAAGACAGATCCACAATAGATAGATAGATAGATAGATAGATAGATAGATAGATAGATAGATAGATAGAGATAGATAGAGATAGATAGAGATAGATAGATAGATAGATAGTTTAGATAGATAGATAGATGACAGACAGACAGACAGACAGGACAGACAGGTAGGTAGGTAGGTAGGTAGGTAGGTAGGTAGGTAAGGTAGATATGTAGATAGACAGACAGACAGGTAGGTAGGTAGATAGATAGAGAGATGAGAAAGGAGAGAGAGAGAAGAGAGAGAGAGAGGAGAGAGAGAGAGAGAAGAGAGAGAGACAAAAGGAGAGACAGAGAGAGACAGAGAGACACAGAGAGGAACAGCAGAGAGAGACAGAGACAGACAGACAGACAGACAGAGTGGAAGATAATACAGCTTATTCCATCACACAGAACACCCCACACGCCCACACACTCACAGAATGTGTTGTTTCTGATGATAGATGAAAGCACATTTAAATGCCAAACCAAATTGACAAAAGGAAAAGGAAACTGTAGAGGTTCACTATAGAGAAACTTCTGACTGGGAGAATTTCTTTAAAAAAAGTTGGGAAGCAGGAATTATGCAATCCCGTCTCGCCATCTCCTGATATTTCTTTCCACTGGCTCCCTTCAGCCCCGAGCATTGACTGCAAATTGAGACCACGACATGCTTCAAGGGAATCTGCAGTGCCAGGATTTATCTCCCCCTTGATGGGCGTTTGATGTGAATTCATGATCACTTCTGTGTTCAAAGGAAGCTATGGTATTCTTTTTATGAAAATAAATGGGCAGGGAGGGAGGTGGTAGAAAATAAGGGCTAAAAGAAGAAGACGAAGAAAAGGAAAGAAAAGTGTTAGGGAAGATGGCGTGGTAGTGAAGCAAAAAAGAAAACAAAACAAGAAGAGATACAGGGGCTTTAAAGTCAACTGTGCCGCATTTATCACGAGAGAAGAAGAGAAAGTTCGGACAGAACACAAAAGGCACTGTCTCATATACATAGGGGATCAAAGCTTTCATCAGCGCACCTTTATGTATGCACTCACACATGTACACATGAATTTGTATGCCATAACATGCGTGTGCATAGAGAGACAGAAACACATGCCTTACATACAAACAAATAGATAGACATACAAACAGACAGACAGGGGGGGGGGGGGGGGGAGGAGAGAGAGAGAGAGAGAGAGAGAGAGAGAGAGAGAGGAGAGAGAGAGAGAGAGGAGGAGAGAGAGAGAGAGAGAGAGGAGAGAGAGGGAGAGGAGAGAGAGGAGAGAGAGAGAGGAGAGAGAGAACAACTTATACCATTACACAGAAATCTACACACACACACACACACACACACACACACACACACACACACACACACACACACACACACACACACACACACACACACACACACACACACACACATAATGTTATTTGTGATGGAAAACAAAAGCCCCAAAATGTTTCCTTTTTAACAAAGATATTGAAGAGTTTAACCAATAAATAAACTTAAGCTTTCCGAAAAAAAAAAAGCGAATCTTCTGTCTGAGAGAATTTTTTTTAAAAAAAGGAAGAAAAGTTTGGTCACAGCAGTTATGCAATCACGTCTCGCCATCTCCTAATGTTTTCCACTGGCTCCCTTCAGCCCCAAGCATTGACGGCAAATTGAGACCATGACATGCTTCAAGGGATTCTGCAGTGCTGCGATGTATCACTCCCTGATGGGCCTTTGATGTGAATTCATGGACATTTTGGTGCTCAAAAGGAAGCATGGGGCATGCCTAGATAATGAAAGAAAGGAAACGGGTGGAGGGGGGGAGGGGGAAAAGAAGATAGAAAAAAAGTGGAAGAAAAGGCAGGGTGATGCAATCAAAGACGATCATCATGGATTGTTCCGTGTCTGCTGTGATGTGAAGATCAGAAGACAAGGAGGGCAACGATAAAGGGTCAGGGATGAAGCACTTTTAGTGGTGATGGTCAGCAAAATTGGAAGGAATATCAGGCACGTTAATGCCTGTCTGCGTGCACGCAAATATATACATACATGTATCTCCATAATTATGTGTGCATGTGGGCGTGGGTATAGACACACACATACACACACACACACATTCATGAACACACACTCACGAACACGCACGCACTCACGCCTGCACACACACACACACACACACACACACACACACACACACACACACACACACACACCACACACACACACACGTGTGTGCATGCACGCACGCACTCACGCCTACACACGCGCACACACACACGAGCGCACGTACACACAGTGTCGACATGCACCACGCACAGCATACACGCACACACCAAAACAACACAACAAACAACAACACAACGCAACACACACAACTGGATCATTGTTAAATGAAACGTAAAAAGTAAAACCGTAACTATATGCTAGTATGTCCTCATGCATTTTTCTGAAGCATTTCGACAGGGGTGCAACACTTGTCTGGGTAAAATACAAACAAACAAACAAGCAAACAAAAAAACCCGTTGAGTTTAACAGTATACAGTTACCTTTCAAGTCTGATCCAAATGTTGGACAGCTGGCCCAGTTTCAGTTCATTTGCACTAAATTACCGTTAAACAGATCAGTTACCCGTTTGCAAAGTTTCTTTCTTTTATGATTATTGTAATAGCTGCTAGGATGTGCTAGAAAAAAGTTTATATTTTAACAAAAATCAAGTTAACGCAGAAGATGGAGATTATTTTTGTTTCTTTTTTTAATTATTTCTATATGTTCTCTTTTATATGTCTGTTTGGCATTTTCTGGTTGCTGTTTTTTGTGTTTTGTTTTGTTTGTTTTTTGTTGACTTTTTTTTTTACAGGGGGGGGGGGGGGGGGAGGAGGAGGAGGTTGTAGTTGGAATTTTTAAGAAAATGGTGTAGGGTGATTGTGTTTGCATTCTAGTATATTTGATATTTGAAAATCAATAGCTGAAAAATGTCACTTTTTATGTATGTTCATAAATAGGTAATTGTTAATCAATCTTACTCATGATTTGTTAAAGTGAAATGGTTGGTTTTCAAAGAGGTTAATGATTGTCCGTGGAATGTTTTTACCAACAAACACAAAACCAGTGTACTATCGCTATAGCAGGGTTCTACAGTACAATTTTCATATCGTTTTACAAATGTATGCAGACAATATCAATGCACTTTTTAAGGTATTATATCATCAATATTAGACATGTTGTGCCGACGATAATGAAAACTCGTGTAAGATTTGATTCGATAGCATTGTTGTTATGATTTGTAAGTGTGTGTGTGTTTGTGTGTGTGCGTGCGTGCGTGCGTGCGTACGTGCGTGCGTGTGTGTTCGTGCGTGTATGCGTGCATATGTGCATGTTAGTGTGTGTGTTTAAGTGTTATACAACTTGGTTATGTTCCTTTTCGTTTATATGGAACTTGCTGTATCCCTGCATTAGCGCACACCCTCTATGACGTAACGAAACATATGACGTCATCTTTGCAGGCTGTGACTGCGTGGTGTACCAGAGCTATGGCCTTAACAACGGGCGTTTCATCTCCCCTAACTTCCCTGCCCTCTACCCGCCCAACACCAACTGCATCCTGTACTCCTTTTTCGGAGATTCCTTCGAAATTATTGAGCTGACCTTTTTCGAGTTTGAGCTCCGAGAGCCGGATTCTAATGGGTAAGTTTTTTGGACATTGATGTTTTGTGTTGTGTTGTATTGTGTGTGTTGTGTTGTGTATGGGGTGGGGGGGTGGGGGCCGCGCGCGCGCGCGCGCGCGCGTGCGTGTGTGTGTGTGTGTGTGTGTGTGTGTGTGAATATTTTCTTCATAATCTTGCAAACAATTTTGGACCTTTTTGTACTTCTCTCTCTCTCTCTCTCTCTCTTCTCTCTCTCTCTCTCTCTCTCTCTC
>CM060333.1:2732771-2737771 GCA_030674155.1 Stramonita haemastoma | reverse complement strand
AATACTGGTGACAGCAGGCAGTGACCTACTTTTGTCACTGCACGTTCTACACGTTCCCTTGGGTGGGCAGCTGAATGTGTCTGGTTGTCACTGAAGTGTTGCACAGCTTGTCTGCTTGACCTATGTGTGTGTGTGTGTGTGTGTGTGTGTGTGTGTGTGTGTGTGTGTGTGTGTGTGTGTGTGTGTGTATGTGTGTGTGTGTGTGTGTGTGTGTGTAAGAGAACACTGAACACTGAACACTGAACACTGAAATGGTTTAATGGTACCTTGGCCTTGGACCACAATACACCATGTGAAGGGGGGCGGGGGTGTGAGTGTAATGCAAAATGGAAGCATGAATAAATTTTACATACACTATGTCAGCGAAAAATTGAAAGCATGGATAAATTTCACACATATTATACAATGAAAAATCAAAGCATGGGAGCACTTCATACATACTATAGCAAAGAAAAGTGAAAGCGTTGTTAAATTTCACATAGACTACCCATGCCCTGGCAGTGAGGGGGGGGGGGGGAAAAAAAAAAAAAAAAAAAAAATCCTGACTGTTGTAGCAATGAAAAACGAAATCGGGATACATTTCACGCATGCTATAGCAATGCAAAATGAAATCACTGATAAATTTTTAATCTACAATAGCAATGAGGACTCAAAGCATGGATACATTCCATACGCTATAACAACGGAAAATGGAAGCATTGATAAATTTCACACACACTATGTCAGTGGAAAAATGAAAGCCTGGATAACTTTCATGCCTGCCATGGCAGTGAAAAAGAAACCATTGATACACTTCACACACACTGCAGCAACGCAAAATGAAATCATTGATAAATTTTCACCCAATGTAGCAATGAAAACTAAAGCATGGATATATTCCACATAGACTATAGCAATGAAAAAAACAAATGCAAGCCTGTAAAAATTTCACACATGCTATAGCAATGAAAAATCAAAGCATGGATAAATTTGACACCTACTATAGCAATGCAAATGATGGTACTGATAAATTTCATACATACTGTAACAATGCAAAATGAAAGTATTGATAAGTTTTACACATACTATACCAATGCAAAACGAAAGCATGGTTACCCATGCCCCCATCTTGCACCGCCACAGCACGTGCAAAAGTTTGACACATTCTGTAGCAATTCAAAACGAAAGCATGTATAAATTTCACATATACTATAGCAAGGAATAGGCTTACTGAAAGTGTATAGGGTGAACTGCATCATGAATACCAATCTTACTTCATTTCCAAAGAACATTGCAGGTATGTAATTTCAAACCAATAACAAGAAAGCACACTCACACACACCCACATATACACACATGCACGTACACGCGCACGCATGCACTCACGCACACCCACACCTACACACGCGCGCAGACGCGCACACACACACACACACACACACACACACGCCCACGCACGCACGTACGCACGCACATACGCACACACGCACACACACACACACACACGAGAGCAAAAACCAAGCAAATGTGTTGTGATACAATATACCGAATAGCTACAATTTTCAAGTTTTGAACAGTTGACATGATTTACCAAGTGTCAATGAACCAGTTTCAGCTGCCTATCATTATAAGCCAAGTATTGTCTTTCTTCTGTTGATTGCATGAAAAACAAACCTGGATACATTATGTATGTGATTTTCATTGGATGCTTTTAGAAGAGCCTGAAAAGATAGTTCTGATGATTTCTTAAGGAATTTGTCTCGAAGGTCTGTGTAAAGGCTACAATCAAACAAGAGATGATGCTCATTTTCAACTTGATTATCACAAAACTGACAATGTCTATCCTGGGCAGATTCACTAAATCTATGAATATTATTTTTGACTGGAAGTACACCAAATCGTAGCTGAGTAACAGCGACTCGGAAACAATAAATGTCCATGTTGTTTACATACTTTTCTTTTTCAAAAACAGTTTTAAATGAGTTGTACATATGATATCTTTCTCGCTCACTGATGGTTCCATTCCATTCCTGTATAAACCAGTCAACAAGCCTTTGTTTAAAAACCCTCAAAAACATTTTAGCATCTCCCACTCCTTGCATCATCCAGACAATACCATATCCAGTCTCACACAGAATCTCTCTCACATTTGTAACCCAACAACTTTTGCCACATCTGTCCAATTCAAATAACATAATATATGCTCTGTGGGGTAGTCGTTCATTGTCCATTTGAACTAATTTCAGCCAGTATCTTAAACAAGCAACATATGAATTGATATACAATGGGAATCTCCCCAAGTCTCCATAAACCATCTTGTTAGGCGTCCTCGTTGGAACACCTAAGAATCGTTTACAAGCTATTAAATGCACTTTTTCAATATGATCAAGTCTATTAATACCCCATACCTCAGATGCATATAACAGAATTGGCTGAATTTTAATGTCAAATATTTTGAAAAATACACTTACGGTCATTTCCTTGTATTTGTTAAACACTTTATGTAATTGCATAACAGCTTTCTTTCCTTTAATTGCTAAATGATCTGTACCCCTTCTAGCACTAATTTTCGTCGTGAAATTAAATCCTAAATAAAAATAACTGTTTACTACTTCTAATCTTTTGCCATTATAAAACCATTTCTCGTGTCGCCCCAGAAACCCTCCCTTCCTAAACACCATAATTTTTGTCTTATCATTGTTTACATATAATTGCATTTTTTTACAGCACATGTGTAAAATATCTAGTTGATTTTGAAGACCTCTAGGAGTGGTTGATAGCAGAGCTACATCATCTGCGAACAACATTATGAGTAATTCCGCAATATCAGGTATGATCTGTATGCCATGTTTACCTTTCTCCTCGACGTCATCAGCTAACTGATTTATAAATATTGAAAATAAAGTTGGGCTTAAAACACAGCCCTGTCTTACCCCAGTCGGGCATTCAAACAATTCAGAAAGCTGGGAATTTGAACGTACACAGGACAAAAGTGAGTTATACATTGCATTCAGAGAAGCAAAAAATTTTCCTTTAACACCCTGTCTATTTAAGCACTCTAACAGTCTATCATGGCACACAGAGTCAAAAGCCTTTCTGAAGTCTACAAAGGCTATATACAACTTCCTACCTTTTCTACTCAAACATTTTTGGACTGAGGCATATAAAGTAAAAATGTGGTCAACAGTAGAATGATTTTTCCGGAATCCAGCTTGCTTATCTGAAATCAAATTATTACTTTCTAACCAGGTATATAGTCTAGTATTTAGTACAGAAGTGTAACACTTAGAAATTATGCTTAATAAAGAAACACCTCTATAGTTGTCAACATTATCTGGGTCACCTTTTTTATAGATTGGAATTATTATAGCTTTTGACCACTGTTGAGGATAAGTTCCTTTATCAAAAATGTTATTAAATAATTTTGTTAAAAATTTATAAACAGTGCTTCCACCAACTTTCAACATTTCAGCAGAAACATCATCTATGCCACATGCTTTTCCTTTTTTGAGTTTAGATATGGCACGAATAACTTCTTCTTCACAAATAGTTTGGTTTAGGTCATGTTCTGGTTCTTCTGAGAAATCATTTTCAATACTGTTTTCCTCTGCTTGAGTTTGATTACTGCTTTGATATAGAGATTTAAAGTGGATAAACCAGTCATCCAGGCTAATGTTACTATTAATTTTTGGTTTGCCACCACATCCCATGTTTCTCAGATGTTTCCAGAACTGAGGTGAATTATTCATTTCTTTCACAAGATTGTCTGTTTGTAATTTCCTGAATGCTTGTTTTTTTTCTTTTTCAATAGATATCTGTACCTTTTCCTTGCTTCTACATATAATATTCTATCATCTTCTCTATGCGATTTTCTAAAAGTACTCAGTTTTCTCCGACATTCTTTCTTTGACATGTAACATTCTTCATCAAACCACACTGACCTTCTCTTCTTTTTAACGAAGAACACCTGAAACATGCATTGGCTGGAAACTTTTAGACACTCCACAAAATCATCTAAAGCATTATCCACATTTGTATCTAAGGTTTGGCTAGCTGTTTTTAGTCTATTTTGGATTATACTGCTTTGCAGCATCTCAATAAATTCACTTTCTTTTTCGACTTTCCAAATAAATTTTTCTTGTATCATGCCTGCATTCAGATTTGTTATCCCTACCTCATCAGTAACATTATAACTACTTTCTACTTGTAAAACAACTGGTAGGTGATCAGACTCTGTTAAGCTTTCAACAACAAGTGATGTACAATTCATGGATAATAATAAATCACAAGAAACTATAAAATAGTCTACTGTGCTAGCTCCAGAGGATGCAATATAAGTATAGCTGTCATCAAATTGCTGTTCATTCAAACCATTTAGAATAATACACTCAAAGATGTTGCACAAGTCAATCAATTGTGTACCAAAATTGTTTGTTTGTCCATCTTGAGACTTTCTTGAAAAGTATTCATTTTTTAAAGATATCTCATCAAAATCAGTAACATCCCCATCAAAACACATGTTTTTGGAAGCGGTTCTTGCATTCATGTCACCATTCAACAAAATATAAAACTCATCATACATTTCATTTATATCCATTATACATTGTTCAATCATATCAATACCATAAACACCCTCCTTTGATTTCCAGTAAGGAGAGTCACTAGGAGGAACATAAGAACTAATAAACATGATATCTTTATCTGTACCTAATAAATCTTTGTTTATTTTTAAGACTACTATATTTTCAAAATCCAATGAAATTAACTGTACAAAATCTGCAAATGATTTTCTAACCATTACAATGACTCCTCCAGAAAATCTTCCCTGCTGAGAGAGTTTCTTCGCTTTTGATGTGAATGTGATGTAGTCTGTAAATAAAGGTGAATCAAAATCATCTCTAACAAAAGTTTCTGTCAGACAAATAAAATCATGAGAAAGTAGGTATTCAACAAAATGGGCATTTTCCAATTTCTGTAACAAACCATTAACATTATAATTAAGGAATTTTAATTGTAACTTA
>CM060333.1:2717771-2720271 GCA_030674155.1 Stramonita haemastoma | reverse complement strand
TTATAAGGAAAAAAAAACAGATATGCCTGACAAAGGATAAGAACGGGCTTTGTAGGCAGAAAGTAAGCACGAGAGGGAAAGGATAGTGGGTGAGGGGACAGGCAGAAACAAGGGAGTGATAGAAAAGAGGGAATCTCTAGGAGAGAATATCCACAAGGTCGGGGTGCTGTATGTACTGAACTGGCTCCAAGCATTCCCACGTGGGTTGTCAAAGCGAAATCTGCCAAAGTTAATAAATAATGTCTCTATCCCCCAAACTTGTGCTTAAAGAATGAACAAAGTGTGTGTGTGTGTGTGTGTGTGTGTGTGTGTGTGTGGTGTGTGTGTGGTGGTGTGTGTGTGTGTGTGTGTGGGGGAGGTTATTTTCCAGTCCCTGTCAATGTACACATCCTTTCAACTGAACGTAAACACTAGAGAAAAGCAAAGACAAGACCAAGAAAGAGACTAAAATCCTTTCAGGACATAACTATTTTATTCAAAGAGTGCCAAGCAGGAGTCGTCGTCAGAAGAAGAAAGACTATTTTGAGTAGGGCTGGCCAAGGATGGCAAAGGACGCCACTAGATGTCCGAAAACAACTACAGGCTGGATAAAACAGTTTTTAGAACTCTGTAAGATTTGTTGACAAAATAGTAAACGTGTGTTGATGGGGTTGTGCATGCTTCATGAGAAGCATATAACCTGCAATGCAAGCGACAAAAAAAGAAGAGACATTGTGTGTTGTGTGTGTGTGTGTGTGTGTGTGTGCGTGCGTGCGTGCGTGCGTGCGTGCGTGCGTGCGTGCGTGCGTGTGTATGTGTATTTTATTTTTTAAGTTTATTTTATTCTTTGTATCGAAGATAATGGAACAAGCACTCATGTGCTTTTTACATCCAATCCTCGTGTGCATGCAGTTTTTTTGTAAATCGTGTCATCTGACCCCACCGGCACACGATGTTTGCGTGTACTCGTGCGCATGGAGAAGATCAGCAGGCACACTAAAGATCCGGCGGTGAGTTCTGTCAGCGAGGGATGGGTTACAGAAACGCGATCGTCTGTATACCTACACACTGAATCCAGACAGGAGTGGATCCGCAGCTTCACTCTGTCCAGGAAACAGTCCAAACAAAATCTATGCCTTGTTCCACCCACGCCTTCGGAAGTCAAGTGAGAGAAATAATGACGAAAAAGGATATCGAGAAATCTGAGGACGTACTGTATCCCTCCTCCTCCCCTCCCTTCGATGGAAGATTAACAGCTGCAGGTGAACTTTATATTATTTTATGATTATAGGGTATTGAGTTTCATTGTGTTTGGGTAGGTTTGCTTGTGTGTTTTGCATTCCTAGGTGTAATGTGTTCTCTGGGGTGAAAATGGTGTGCATGTTTGTTGTTTTTGTTGTAAACATTCAAAGACAAAGTTGCAAAAATGCCTTCTCAAAACCCAACAACCTCACTTTCCCACAAACCCTATACACTCGGTGCAGATTAGTGGAAATTAACACACACACACACACACACACACACACACACACACACCGCCATCACCACCACAGAAAATATATCTATTATCATACCTCATTCTATTTTTATAATCTAAACTTCTTTTTGGAGTTTGCATGTACGAATAAATTATGAATAGCAAAGAACATCAATACGATCACATGTTTTTTGTCGTTAGTATTATTTTAGGTGGTGTTTTTTGTTGTTTGTTTTTGGTGTGTTCTTTCTGTGAAATTCACCGCAGCCTATGTGACCCAGTTTATTCTAGATTTTTCATCCAATAGAATGTGACCTCGCGTTTATCCATTTCTAAGCCATAAGCAGACGACAGACAGACAACAGGAGACCGAATGGGTCACTGTTGCAAAGAACAAAACTCCAGTCTACCACGTCCTTTCGCGAGTATGTTTATGACAAAGTGTTGATAATGGAAATCGGTATTTAAATGTAAAAGATTTGTTCAACAAAAAAGGTGACAGTTTAAAACCTGCGGAGAAAATGGCTGAGAAATGGACGCGAAGTGTTTTCTTTTGTTAAGTCGGGAAAAGCAGTACTTACACGAACTCTGGAATCATCTGTCAGTTGTGATTGAATTTTGGATCGCCTTGTTGGTGTAAGAGGGTAAGTCGTCTTTGCTTAGAACTACGTGAATTTGTTGTGAATTTTCTGTGACCTGGGTCAGAAGGATGTGTGTGATGCCCACGCTTAGGCTAACCCCCCAAAATAGAAATTTAAACATTCGCGCAGCCAGTAGGCGAACTTGTACCGAAGTGCATTTTAAACTTTGAGCAAGAAGCTAATTTAGGACATCTTTTGTCTTTTATTTCTGGTACACGTGCCTTGTATGCTGGCTAGCAGGCACGGAAAAGGCGTGTGTGTGTGTGTGTGTGTGTGTGTGGTGTGTGTGTGGTGTGTGTGTGTGTGTGTGTGTGGTGTGTGTGGTGTGGAGAGAGAGGGAGAGAGAGGGAGGCAAGAAACTCATGCAACCGTAATTTGATACGAGGCAAAAAACGTCAAACGT
>CM060333.1:2697771-2707771 GCA_030674155.1 Stramonita haemastoma | reverse complement strand
ATGAAATAATAAACTGATGTCCTGTGTGCGAACACACGCAGAACATCTTGCATACACTTTAAAACCCAATCCGCTTTTCGGAAGAGTAGAACATTGAGTGCCGGTTGTTGGAGCAGATGACAAAACTTCCAAAACTGCCCGCACACAGGGACTGTATGGAGTGCTTACTCCAGTATCCTAAAAATAAACGAGAAAGACACACACGCACGCACGCACGCACGCACACCCAGAATCATCATCATCATAGCGCAAAGAAGAGAACAAAACAAATGAATACTTAAAGGGTTTTAACAGAACTAAAAACAGACTGTACCCACATTTAAAATCCAATTTAGGCCTTCGTGTTTCGCTGAGGGTTTTAGAGATATCAATCTTTTCATCCAAAAATTAAGTTAATAAAATAAAAGAAACCACTGCCATTTTTGTTTTGATTAAGCCAGAACACTCATAAACATTTTTACAAGTAATCGAGCGAACCAGATTTAATTACTTCCGAAAGGATTTTTTTGTGTGGAAATGTTGAGTATTTGAAAACCCTTTTGAAATGTATCTTTTTTTTTAGAGAAGTGCGCGCGCTCAAGTGTGTGGTGTGTGCTTGTGCGTGTGTGTGTGTATGGGTGGGATGTAGTGCTTTGTGTGTGTGGTGTAGTGCTCTCTATGTGTGTGAGTGTGTGTGTGTATGCGTGTGTGTACATGTGTACGTGTGTGCGTGGTTATGTGCATCCTCTCTCTCTCTCTCTCTCTCTCTCTCTCTCTCTCTCTCTCTCTCTCTCTCTCTCTCTCTCTCTCTCTCTCTCTCTCTCTTCGGATGAGACTTTAAACCGAGGCCCTTCCCCTTCTCTCTCTCTCTCTCTCTCTCTCTCTCTCTCTCTCTCTCTCTCTCTCTCTCTCTCTCTCTCTCTCTCTCTCTCTCTCTCTCTCTCTCTCTCTCTCTCCCCCCTTCGGATGAGACTTTAAACCGAGGCCCCGTGTGCGAACGCATGCAGGACATCTTTCGCACACGTTAAATCCTGTTCCGCTTTTCGTAAGATTAGGCATAGTGTGCCGGTGGGAACAGATGGCATTTACAAAACTGCATACACACGGGGACTGGATGTAAGAAAGCACAAGAGTGCTTCTTCCATTATCCTCGATATAAAAGAATAAATCAAATCAAATCAAATCAAATCAAATCTCTCTCTCTCTCTCTCTCTCTCTCTCTCTCTCTCTCTCTCTCTCTCTCCTCTCTCTCTCTCTCTCTCTCTCTCTCTCTCTCCTCTCTCTCTCTCTCTCTCTCTCTTTCTCCCCCTCTGGCGTGGTGGTATGTGTGTGTGTGCGTACGCGTGCGTGTGTGCGCGCGCGCACGTGCGCAAAAATAACCGCTGAAGCCCTTTTTGTTTTGAAAACCGTCGAAAAGAAAGCGGGCAACACTGCTGAAATTAGCCATGTAGCCCTGGAGGGCTGTGAAGTTTTTGTCCTTCTATTTCAACACATGTACGAGGCCTGGTGGCATTGCACTGACTGTTCCCAACGTGTCCGTGAGTTGATTGATATGTATTGCACCGAGAGGTAGGAAAGTAGATGAAAGGTAAGTAGATAAATAAGAGAAAGTGAGAAATTGAATAAGCAGGAGAACAGATGATTAGCCAACAAAAACTGGCATAGATGCTGCAGGAACGTACAGAGGGCCACCGTGTGAGTATTGGGGGCTCTTTCGATGGAATTAGTATCCACACTTTTTGGACATTCTGTGCTAGGAGTTTCCCTTTTTATCACGTTGTTTCTGCAGTTTCCCTCGCCTCTCTGCCTCTGTCTGTCTCTCCGTCTGTCTGTCTCTGTGTCTCTGTCTCTGTCTCTCTCTCTCTTACTCTCTAATAAGAGGCTGTGGCCTTTATGAATAGACGTCTGCGCTCCGTCTCTCTCTCTCTCTCTCTCTCTCTCTCTCTCTCTCTCTCTCTCTCTCTCTCTCTCTCTCTCTCTCTCTCTCTCTCTCTCTCTCTCCTCTCTCTCTCTCGTGCGCGCTTGCTTGCTTATTCTTCACCTACCCAGTCCACTCTCCTGCCTTTTTACAAGCAGTTCTGAAGTTTTTCTCCTGCACTTTTCAATGAGCTGCCCTGAAGTGGGAACGTGTGGGCTGAGGCCAGCGGCAGACCTCCTGTAGAGTGACAAGTGCCGGAGAAAACCAGGCACTACACATTCTACCTAACATAGCCATGCAAGATAGCATGACCAGGAACAGCGGACTAAAAGATCAGAGAAAAGACCCTCTTGCGATACAGAGAGTGCATGCCATAGAGCAACTGACAACATTGAGACTATTACATCCCCTGTTTGGGGTGGGGGGGGGGGGGGGGGGGGCTGTCAGTGAAATAGCATCCCCAGAATCCGGAAATTTTGTGTTAGAAATGCTTTCTTTTCTATCCCTCTCTTTGTTTCTGTCTTGTTCTTTTTCTTCGTGTCCCTTCCTTCTTTTCTGCCTTCTTTGTCCTTTCTCCTGCATTTTTCTATGCTATGCTCTTCGTAAACTGAAAACCATAAGCATTCGATCTCTCTAAAATAGTAATTGCTGCTGAACAAAAATTGAAAAACCGGAGAGATTTTGACAACTCGGAAAATAACTTCTAAAACGACCCCCCCCCTCCCCCATGGGGATGCCGGGGATCGGTAGGTATAATTATAGCATTCCCACCGTCTGGAAATTCCGTGCTTTGGGATCCCTCTTTTCTATCCCTCTCTATCTGCGTTTCTACCTAGTACCTCTTCTGCCTGTCATCTCTTTCTATCCCAGTTTGTCTTCTTGGTTCTCTCATGCTTTATTTTCTAGAGAGGCTTCAAAGGATAGGCCAGTGACATGAATTACCTCCCATTCCGAAGTCGGATGCGCTGGGCCTGACTTGTCAGACACTTAACGGCAGCGCAACGCATTTTTGGTCATATGAGAGACAACAATTTCTGTTTGAGCGTTTAAAGAAGAAGAAGAAGAAGAACCAAAAGTGACAACCATTAAGAATTTGACACCTTGGAAAAACTATCTGCTGAATTAAAACTGAAAACCACAAATAATTTGACATCTCGGAAAAACTAACTGTTAAACCCAAACTGAAAACCGTAGAGAATTTGACAGCTCACAAAAACCTCACAGCTAAACGAGAACTGACAGCCGTGAGGAATCTGCCAATACCAGACAAAAATACAATGACCCTAAACACGAAACTTCCCTCTACAGAGAATGCGACAGCTGTAAAGAAGGTGCTGAAAAGAACCCGATGTACAGAGAACATGACAAAAGTAGAACATTTGACAAAACAAAAATAAAAATGGAAAAGCTGCCTAATACAGCGAAACTGATAAAGAAAAAACTCGAAACATGACACACCTCTGTTTTTGATCCTCAGCTAGAGTCAAGACAACAGTTGTGAGATTTCACCTATTGTAAGATTATGTTCGCCACTGTTTTACCCACCATCAAGGTAGACGCATTTCGACTTCGTGGATACCCTGCATAGTGTCTAAACACGACACTTTTGTGAATGCGTTTCTTTAAAAAAAAAATCCTTCATAGAACGTGCGCGCTGGGCCTCCCTAAGAGCCGACATGCACACGTGTCGTGTTTTGGCACCACCCCTGAAGAAAAATCGGGGATTAGGAGTCACCAGGGCTTTTCAGGGCTGTAGTTTTATATGGCAACGTTCTGGCGGATCCTGCGACGGTACTGGAACCACTCGTATCGGCGATTGCCTTTCCAATAGACCATTCCAGCGACGTGGAGAGGGGAGGGGGGTGTCAGCTGCATGGGTAACACCACGCACTCCATACTTACTTACCCAGGCTTTGCGCTCTAGAACCTAGAGCACAACTCCATAGTCTTACGAGACTGACAGATGCCTGCCTGCTAGACTTCCATCTTTGATTTTATCCAGAGGACTTTTTGGAGACTGGAGTCAGGACTTCCCAAGGCAAACTCCAGGGTAAAATTAAAATGTAGTAAACCAGACGCCTCCATGATGGCTTAAATCCCAGGCTGTCAGATCACAACGCTCAGAAAATTCTAAACACTAGGCTACCCTCCACCCCCTCCCCACCTCCCTCTTAAGAACTTGGTAACACTTAAACAAAACAACATAAAGAAAATTTCTACTCCGAAAGCTATTGCTAAAGATGAATTGACAACCACAGAAGAGAAACTGATAACCGTAAAAAAGTTGTCGACACGGAAAAACTAAATGCTAAAAGCGAAAGTGACAGCTAGAGAGAGAGAGAGAGAGAGAGAGAGAGAGAGAGAGAGAGAGAGAGAGAGAGAGAGAGAGAGAGAGAGAATGAATGAATAGTCTTTATTTTTCAAGGGTTACAGAGTAAGCATTACATACTTTTTTTCATCCGGCCCTTGCCCTGATCAGGGAATAAAGCTAAGAAACCCCCTCCCTACTCCTACGTACCAGCATCACCACCAACAGAGAGAGAGAGAGAGAGAGAGAGAGAGAGAGAGAGAGAGAGAGAGAGAGAGAGAGAGAGAGAGAGAGAGAGAGAGAGAGAAAGGAAGAAGAAGAAGAAGAAGAAGACAGCATGAAACAACGGAGAGAGAGAGACAGGGAGAGAGAGAGAGTCTGACAGACAGACAGACAGACAGACAGACAGAGAGACAGAGACCAGGAAGCAGCTGACAGCATGGAACAACGGAGAGAGAGAGACAGGGAGAGAGTCTGACAGACAGACAGACAGACAGACAGACAGAGAGACAGAGACCAGGAAGCAGCTGACAGCATGGAACAACGGAGAGAGAGAGACAGGAGAGAGACAGACAGACAGACAGAGAGACAGAGCCCAAGAAGCAGCTGACAGCATGGAACAACGGATTGACTGCAGTGGTCTTCAGAGATCACGGCTCACGAACTGCAGCATGACGCTTTGGTCGTGATAAGTTATGAATGTGTCCTGTACTTTTGTGTATGTGTGTGTGTGTGTTGGGGGGGGGGGGTTCTTGTTGTTGGGGTTTATATTTCTTGGCGAGAGGGGGGAGGGCGGGAGAGAGGGGGGATGCTCTCTCGCTCTGTCTCTCTCTCCCCACATGTTAAATCCTGTTCCGCTTTTCGTAAGAGTAGGCCATCGTGTGCCGGTGGGAACAGATGACATTTGCAAAACTGCATACACACGGGACGGATAAAACAAGCACAAGAGTGCTTATTCCATTATCCTCGCTATAAAAGAATAAATCAAATCAAATAAATCAAATTTCTCTCTCTCTGTCTTATCACCTTTCTTACAATTAACTTCTTTCCACCCAGCACTTTCCCTTAATCAGCTCTAAGGCCCCTCCCTCTGTTACTTTTATTCTCCCTTTCCCTCCCCCTTAATTACACATGCAACACCACACACACACACACACACACACACACACAACACCACACACACACACACACACACACACCACACACAGGCTCGCCGCGCACACACCATCTCTCTCTCCCTCTTTCATCCTCTTCTAAGCCCTCGCGCAACACTCACACATGCAGAGTTTTCAGTAGAACCACATATCCAACAATCCTCAGCACCCGCCCCCCTCCTACCTTCAATTTCTCAGCTATCCACCTTTCTCCCACCTCTCCACCTCACTCACACCCTCTCCACCTCATCTCCACCCTTCTCCACCTCATCTCCACCCTTCTCCACACATTCAATCTCCACACATCTCACCATCTCCACATCTCCACCTCATCTCCACCCTTCTCCACCCTTCTCCACATCATATCCACCCTTCTCACCTCATCTTCACATCCCATTTCATCTCCACATCATCTCCACCTCATCTCCACCTTCTCCACCTCATCTTCACCCTTCTGCACACCATCTCCACATCTCCACCCTTCTCCACATCTTCCTCCACATCCTTCTCTAATCCTTCTCCACATCTTCCTCCACATCCTCCTCTAATCCTCCTTCTCCCCCCCTCCCATGTTGCAGGAGGTGCAGGGACTACGTGCGGATATTCCAGAACCTGGAGCGGCCCGAGGTGAACGAGAACAGCCAGTGGGACGTGGAGCTGTGCGGCATACTCCTCGCTGAGGAGGAAGAAGTACTACAGTCGGTGACCGCAGCCTCATCCTGGGGTTCACTCGAGGGCGCATCAACGACAAGTACCGAGGCTTCCGAGGGGTCTACCAGTTCCTGGACAAACGTGAGATTGGATTTTAGGTTGTGAGGTTGTTTTTTTGTTGTTGTTGTGGTGATGTTGTGGTAGTTTACTGTGGTGTGTAGTGTAGGGAGTTTAGTGTGGTAGTAGAGTAGAGAGTTTGTGTGTGTAGAAGTTGTAGTGACAAGTACCGAGGCTTCGGAGGGGTTACCAGTTCCTGGACAAACGTAATGATTGGGTTTTAGTTGTGAGTTTTTTTTGTTGTGGTGATGATTGTGGTAGTTTAGTGGTGGTGGTAGTGTAGGGAGTTAAGTGGTGGTGGTAGTGTAGGGAGTTTAGTGGTGTGGTAGTGTAAGTGTATAGGGAGTTTAGTGGTGGTGGTAGTGTAGGGAGTTTAGTGGTGGTGGTAGTTAGGAGTTGTAGTGACAAATACCGAGGTTTGAGGGGTCTACCAGTTCCTGGACAAACGTGAGATTTGGCTTTTAGTGTGAGGTTTTTAGTGTTGTGGTGTGTTGTGTAGTTTAGTGTGGTGGTAGTGTAGGGAGTTTAGTGGTGGTGTAGTGAGGAGTTAGTGGTGGTGTAGTGTAGGAGTACGAGGCTTCGGGGTTACCAGTTCTTGGACAAACTTTAGATTTGGTTTGTAGGTTGTGAGGGTGTTTTGTTATGGTGGTGATGTGGTTGTTTAGTGGTGGTGGTAGTGTAGGGAGTTTAGGGTGGTAGTAGAAGTTGTAGTGACAAGTACCGAAGGTTTCGGAGGGGTGTACATTCTTGCACAAACGTAGGGTTTTGCTTTTATCTAATGTTGTGTTTTTTGTTGTTGTTGTTGAGTGGTGGTAATGTGGTATCTTAGGAGTGGTAGTAGAAGTTGTAGTTGTTATTGGTTTGATGTCGTGTGTGAGCGCTGCTAATAATAGTTATGCTTATCAGACATGGTGACAGTTGTGTTTTACAGTCTGAAGTGAAGCTTCTGATGATACTGGTGATGGTGTTGCTTTGTTAGTTCAGTGTAATGCTTCAGTACCAAGTTGTTGTGAATATCTGTGTTCCAACTATATGATTAAGCTTTCGAAGGTTTTCATCAGTTTTGGGGATAGATTTTAAATAATTCTTTTTTTTTTTCTTTTTTTCTTTTTTTTTTTTTTGGGGGGGGGGTCGTGGTGTTGAGGGGTGTTTCAGTTATATATAAAGGTGTAGTTTTTGTTTTACGCATATGAGCACTAGAACATTAATCATCAGTTTTCAACAAGTTTCCCCCTTTTTGGACAAACATAAGTTATTGTGCGTTTCTCATATAATGGTACAATGTTGTAGCTGTAGAGGACATAATAGTGTGGTAGTTCTTTGATAATGTATCAAAGGAGTTTACCAGGTTTTTTGTCTGATTTT
The DNA here is from genome assembly GCA_030674155.1 of Stramonita haemastoma. Lineage (NCBI taxonomy): Eukaryota > Metazoa > Mollusca > Gastropoda > Neogastropoda > Muricidae > Stramonita > Stramonita haemastoma. Next base: position 2,700,279 of record CM060333.1, on the reverse strand, counting down.
GTTTAGTATCGGTGTTTTAGGACACGTTAGATGACCTTTGCTAAGTGGTCAGGGCACTCGCTTTCCCGAAGTCAAGCAGCGTCGAGCATGGTTACCAGTTGGGTGGGTGACACTTTGCGCGCCTTGGCTTCAGTACAGTCCCCCGAGATCACCCGGCTGTAAATGGGTACCTGCCCTCTTTAGGGTCAGGGAAGGTAAAGCAGCAAGGGAGAGGAGATGGGCGCCGTCCTGAACATGCTGGCCCCTAGAGAAGCTGAGATCTCTGATGCCTCATTCCCATGCGACCGCCTAGGTTACGCGACACCTTTACCTTTTACCTTTTTTAAAATGAACTTTTCTGTTTTGGGGGTAATGCATTTGCTGTTGGTCAAAGAGTATTGACAATGTGTTTAAAGTGATACTCCCAATAAATTTTCCAGTTTGGGAACACATTTTTTCTTTACTTCTTTCACCTCTTTTTTTCTGAAGGAGGTCTGTAATATTCGCCGAGGAGTGGCAAGAAATAGAACGGACCTCTCCTCCAGAAAGGATGAGAGACATAGACAGGAGAGAGAGAGAGAGAGAGAGAGAGAGAGAGAGAGAGAGAAGAGAGAGAGAGAGAGAGTGTGTGTGTGTGTGTGTGTGTGTGTGTGGTTTGTGTGAGTACGTGCGTGTGTGCGTGCGTACGTGCATGCGTGCGTGTATAATAAATGTGTGTGTGTGTGTGTGCGTGCGTGCGTGCGTGTGTGTGTGTGTGTGCGTGTGTGTGTGTGTGTGTGTGCGTGTGTGGTGTGTGTATGTGCATGTGTGTGTGTGTGTGTTTCATATTTTCCAGGATAATGAATACGCACTAGTATGCCTTTCTCTCTCTCTCTCTCTCTCTCTCTCTCTCTCCCCTCCTCTCTCTCCTCTCTCTCTCTCTCTCTCTCTCTCCTCTCTCTCTCTCACACACACAGACACACACACTCAGAACACACACACACACACACACACACACACACACACACACACACACACACACACACACACACACACACACACTCACAAATCGTGTTTTAGAGGCCAAGGACAAAGTCATGATAAAGGGAAAGCCTCAGATTGAAGAGCGCAGCAGAAACACGAATAGATTAAAGGATTAGTGGAGTGGGCAAAAAGCTGATCTAAACAGCTAACCGTTAAGCCCTCCCAGTAAATCAAGTTTAATCCTGAGGATTAAATCTAGATCAAAGTCTATTTTATATAACTTGGCCTACCTAAGGCTGAACTCTAAGCTTTGACACTTATTGATCAAAATCGTGCCGAGATTTTACATTGAATGTTTGACTACATAATATTAGATTTGTGTTTCTTGTGGGTTTTTTTTTTTTTCATTTTAGGGTTGTTTTTTTTCGTTCCTTGGTTACAGCTCCGTAGTAGTAGTAGTAGGCCTCCGTCAGTCGGTGTCGACTATGGAATTCGCGCCAAAAGACAGGTCATTTGTTCAGCGACAACGCCGGCTGTGGCTGGTCAGTCCGATGCGGGAGTGGCAGTCTCTGTTGCATCTGATGCAGATGTGGCTTGTTGAGGTGGCTGGAGCACATGCCTTCCGCTTGGCTCTCTTTTCGTTTGCTGCGGTGTGGATCTTTTCTTCACCACACTTCAGCTCTTTGTGGAGAACACTGCGCTATTTGCTGCGGTCAGCCGCTACCTCCTCCCAGTTCTCTAGGTTGATGTCCAGGGCTTTCATGTCGCGCTTGCAGACGTCTTTGTAGCGCAGTTGGGGGCGGCCAATGCTTCTCTTGCCGGAGGCAAGTTCACCATAGAGGAGATCTTTAGGAATGTGTCCATCCTCCATCCTTCGCACGTGACCGAGCCATCTGAGTCTGCGTTGTCTGAGGAGTGGGTTACAGCTCCGAGGTGCACAAAATATAGTGAGATTTTTGTGCATGCGACCGTGTTTGCGGATCAGTAAGGGAGCCGCCGTATTCAGACTTCGGGGATAGTGTCTAAACACGACATCCAGCATTCATTCCGCTTCAGAATGCTGTGTTTGAACTGTCTTCACCAACTACAGGTTATCAACTGACCACCTACGCCCTTTATTACCAGAGAAAGTTGTTGGAAGTTTGAGTATGGCTGCCTATAGTTCTGTTGAACACAGCTGTTAAAAAAACGAGCAAACAAACAACAAAAAGCCCATATACGTGCAAGATTCTGATCGAATGTTTTCTTTCGGTCACAGAATTGATTTACTGATATGTATACTTTTTGCTTCTCTGTATCTTAAGAGTTGACCTGAATAAACCTTTGTGAATTGATGTCTGAATGTTTTGCTAAGTACAATGAAAAAGACGGAGAGAATATTCTGGGTGAGTCCTGGAGCGTCAAGCTATGGAACGCCCAACACGTTTTAAAACTACGCTGTTCATTGTGTATAATATATATATATATATATATATATATATATATATATATATATATATATATATATATATATATATATATATATGTATTGTTAGAAGTTGGGACATTCAACGGACGTTCCATGTT
>CM060333.1:2687771-2695271 GCA_030674155.1 Stramonita haemastoma | reverse complement strand
ACACCACACCACACCACACCACACCACACGGCACGGCTCGATACAGTGCTAACCAATATACTATGTTTTTATTTTATCTGATTTTATTTTTCAGCCTCTACTGTCGGTCAGTTCTTGGGTTTTGAAATGCACGTTTGAAGTTGAAATAAAGAAGCTTCTCAGATTTGTTTCGACTCTTTGGCTGTTTCATACTTGCTCTAAACCTTGTCTCAGAATGCCTTTGCTCTGAATTGAATGATGGACCTGTCTTCCTCTACATAAAATCTTGGTGTTCTTTTCCTGTTAATATTTCATTACTGAATTCTCTCGTGTATGCGTTTGTCTTGATAGAAACTGTTTGAATGTGTTTTTGGTATTCCGGTGTTTACTGTATGTGTTTGCATTTGAATGTGTTTGGGTTCTGAAATATATTGATATGTCTTCAGGAATGGGTGTCGAGTCTCTTGCTTTGTTTTGATTCTTTTTTTTTTTGGTGCTGTTGATATCTTTGTAGGTCTCTCTTTTCCTTGATATGCTCTCTGATTTACTGTGTACGTTTGTTTGACGATGATATGCATGTAGACACACACGCTGACACACACTTACACACGCGCGCGCACACTCGCACGCATTTACGTGTGCGCGCGCGCACACACACATACACATTTACATGCGCGCGCGCACATACACACACACACACACACATACACATTTACATGCGCGCGCGCACATACACACAACACACACACACACACACACACACACACACACACACACACACACACACACACACACACACACACACACAGAGTATCATTTACCCGAGTCGTAGAACAAACCATTGCATAATAAGCGACTGGCTTTTTATCTAGTAATTAAAAAAACTTGATGAAAAGCTTTATCGTTAATAGTTAATAGTCTGTATTATCTGACACGATAGTATATGATTACTTTCAAGATTGATCTTGTTTTTGAGGATTTAGAGAGAAACGGAGAGAAAGGAAGAAAGAGAGGGAGGGAGGGAGGGAGGGAGAGAGAGACAGAGAGAGAGAGAGAGACAGAGAGAGAGAGAAATAGAGACAGAGACAGAGAGACGGACGAACACACAGACAGGCGGACAGACAGACAGAGAGCAGTGCAGAGGATGAGGAAATAGTTCAGATAAAATAATCGTGAAAATGCTAAAATAATCACCTTATTTTCTTCAAAGACAAAAGTATCTTGTGATATATTCTCGGAAAAACATAAAAACAACAGTTTTTGTACAAAATAATAACAGCACAATAGAATGCTGAATGGTATTGTTATTAAAACAAGATAACTGTGCTAACAGGAGATCAAGCTTTGGCAAGGGAAGAAGCAGGAACTATACTAGCTTAGCAGATGTAGAAGCTGTAGTAGCAGTAGGAGTAGGTGGTAGTAGTAGTAGAAGTAGGTGGTAGTAGTAGTAGTTGTAGTAGTAGAAGTGGTAGTATAGTAGTAGTAGCAGTAGCGGTAGCGATAGTGGTAGTAGTGTAGTAGTATTAGTAGGAGTGGCAGCAATATGTGTAGTAGTAGTATAGTCGTAGTAGTAAAGAAGTAGCAGTACTGGTAGTGTAGTAGTAGTAGTAGTAGTAGTAGTAGTAGTAGTAGTATAGTAGTAGTAGTAGTAAGTAGTAGTAGTAAGTAGTAGTAGTAGAAGTAGTAGTAGAAGTAGTAGTAGAAGTAGTAGTAGAAGTAGTAGTAGTAGTAGCAGTAGTAGCAGTAGTAGTAGTAAACAGCAGCAGCAGTTACAGAATGTGCAGCAACAGTAACCAAACTAAACAGGACCATTATACATAAATAACCATGATCACTATCAGTAGTACCAGCAAAAGCCACAACTCCTACAACCCCCAAAGGACGATGATGACCCTCTCTGTCTCTTCTTCTCCACAGGGAACTACACCACCACAGGACGCAGGATCGAGGGCCACCCCTGCACGTACGAGTTCGCCAGCAACAGCAGCCTGAGGTCCAAAACGGGGCAGTTTTTCTCGCCGTTTTATCCCCAGATTTACAAGCCCAACTCCAAGTGCCGCTACAAGTTACGGGCCCTGGAAGGGGAGCGGATACGAGTTGTCTTCTCCAACATTCAGCTGCATCACAGCGACTCCAGGTGGGGAGGTTAATGTTGTTGTTGGTATTGTTGATATGTAATTGTCATTACCATTCTTATCATTATCATAAATGTTTGTTGTTGTTGTTGTTGTTGTTGTGTAGTAGTAGTAGTAAGAGTAGTAGTAGTAGTAGTATAGTAGTAGGTGGTGGTGGTGGTGGTGGTGGTGGTGGTAATAATAGTAGTAATAACAAAATCATTGTTATTATCATCATCATGAATACTGTTAGTAGTAGTAGTAGTGGTAGTAATAGTAGTAGTAGTAGCGGTATTAGTAGTAGTGGTGGTGGTGGTGGTAACAGTAGTAGTAATAGTAGTAACAGTAGTAGTAATAACAAAATCATTATTATACATACATTATTCTAATGACAGTTAACTGTCATTGACTAGTCAGTTTACTCGCACATTCACATCTTACCTTGATAATTTTGTGGAATAGCTACGCAAAAGACATTGTACAGCATCTTTGAAGAAGACCATGCTATCCTATAGTCTACTATATGGCCTACTATCAGTCTTCGTTTCGTTTCTTCCAATCTCTCTCTCTCTCTCTCTCTCTCTCTCTCTCTCTCTCTCTCTCTCTCTCTCTCTCTCTCTCTCTCTCTCTCTCTCTCTCTCTCTCTCTCTCTGTCTGTCTGTCTGTCTGTCTGTCTGTCTCTGTCTCTCTCTCCCTCTGTCTCTCTCTGTCTCTGTCTGTCTGTCTGTCTGTCTCTCTCTCTCTCTCTCTCTCTCTCTCTCTCTCTCTCTCTCTCTCTCTCTCTCTCTCTCTCTCTCTCTCTCTCTCTCTCTCTCCCCCCCCCCTCTCTCTCTCTCTCTCTCTTTCTCTCTTCTCTCTCTCTCTCTCTCTCTCTCTCTCTCTCTCTCTCTCTCTCTCTCTCCTCTCTCTCTCTCTCTCTCTCTCTCTCTCTCTCTCTCTCTCCTCTCTCTCTCTCTCTCTCTCTCTCTCTCGTCTCTCTCTCTCTCTGGATGAAAAAAAGTCTTGTTACTTAATCTATAACCCTCGTAAAATAAAATTGCGTTTGCGTTTCTCACCACTTTGGCGATCCCTCTTTCTCCTCCTCCCACTCCCCAAAATAAATACTCTCAAAAAAAAAAAAAAAAAAAGAATTTCATTTACCCATCAAACTCGAAAGGATACAGAGAAAGACAACGTCTAGACAAGACAGTCGAGACGGATCGGTAGAGGACGAACAGTTCCACTTAAGGGCAAGGAGTCCGCTAGGGACAAATGAAATCTAGCAAAGCGTCTGAGTGTTGTGTAAAACTGGTGGGCTGGTGACATCATGACAAGACCCGGGGCCTGAGGGGATCATACGCGTTGTCTACTTTCACTACCGTCCAATTTGACAAAGTGCAGCGGACACTTTTTAGGGTATGGCGGAGTTACAGTGTCGAAAACTATGGTTTATATTAACCATTTCGTCGCAAAATTCGTCAAGATGACATGAAACATGCTAATTGTGTTGCAAAATTCCTGAGAGCTTCAGTGCGTTTGCTACATACTGTAATCATTGTTTGCTTAGCATAAATATTGGGGGAAAAAAACAAATAGTCCAGAGACTGAATAGTGTACTGATTTTATTGAATTGATTGGAATGTGTATTCAGTCTCCCCTTAAAATATCAGGGTTGGGACATTTCTTAACAAAACAATAGCAATTCAGGCCTTAAAATTGTAGTTTAGCCATGAAAGAGGTAGTCTTTTGAGTTAGAGCTTCTTTCTTTATGTAGCTTTGATACAATAATGGTTTGACTTTATTCATGTCAAGAACGATAAACTGGAAGTCTTCATCTTGTAAGAATTGCAGTGCTGCGATCCAGAAGTTAATAGTGAATACACTCAAGAAAGGTAAAACTACCAGCTGTTAAGAACAAACACAGTATACGCTTTCAAAACCAGCCATATCTTGTGTTTAAGACTTTTTTTTTCATCGTTACCCCTGTGTTAACCGGGCTACACTCCCAAAGTCTCTAACATCTTTGGTATGTGAAATCATTCTGAGGACGTATAAATCGGAACAACATTTCTAAAAGAAGTCAAATCCACTCAGACGAACCCCTCAACGGGGATTCATTCCCTGCACCCTCAATTCCTGTCACACCAACAGTCCCAACACTCTAACCACTAGGCTAATCCACTCTCTGAAACGGTTTACCAATGTCGTCATCTGAGGTAGCAGTCATAAAAAACATCTACAACCTTCCCATGTTGGCGGTTACACAAAAAGAGAGAAAGTTGTAAATGTCGTATCCAATGGACGATATTTTGGATTCAATTTGGCAGCACTAGGAAAGGAAAGAAAAGGCCAGTGGCTGAGACAGTATTTGTCCTGGGAAAGATGGATGGTTATTGAATAAAGGTCTAGTCAGGTGTATTGTGCTAGGGGGAGAAGGGCTGGGATGTTGAGCTGACTGCTTTTAGTGTTAGGAGGAGATTTTTTCTTCTTGTACTTTATTCTTGGAACCAAATTGTCGTAGTGTGTGGTGGGTGCTGTTACAGCCTCAGTAGTGCTTAACCCTGCCTAACTTATGTGCGTACACATACACACACACACGCGCGCACTCACGCACGCACGCACGCACGCACCCACCCACCCACCCATACACACACACATTCTGTCTGTCTGTCTGTCTGTCTGTCTGTCTGTCTGTCTGTCTGTCTGTGTATCTCCTTCCCTCCCTCCCTCCCTCCCTCCCTCCCTCCCTCTCCTCTCTCTCTCTCTCTCTCTCTCTCTCTCTCTCTCTCTCTCTCTCTCTCTCTCTCTCTCTCTCTCTCTCTCTCTCTCTCTCCCATTATCTTTACAGGGAACAGGGCAAAAGAACCAAAACAAAAACGGTTATCACCCAACGAAGGAATTTTGACATTAAACCTGTATCCAATGTCCCTATTTAAGGGATATGGATCACTCTTAGCCGTATACAAATTTTATCACGACAAGAACAGTTGGTGCTTTATTTCTTTGTTTTTAGAATATAACTAAATGATAGTATGGATAGAATTATATTCTTCTTGCATGACCATATCAAAATGATTATAAGCTTTTAAGATCCCAGAGGTTTAACACAGTTTAGCAGGAACATACAAGCCGTCTACTTTTCTGAAGTGGATGGACATTATTTGCGACATCCACCTCTTTGTCCTTTGTGCTGGAAGCGGTGGTCTCTATTGAGGGCAAAAGGAATAGTCTCTCCTCTACAATTCGGCCATTTCTTGGCCCTTGGGCAAATCGATCGGGCTTGAGTGCTTGTAAGTAGCTTTCAGCCTTCAGTGCATTGTGCATAAACTTCAATGCTCGCACGCAAAGAAACAATCGAATGTGCAGGCTGGTGGAATCATTATTGAGAGTGTGTGCACTTATACTTGTGCACTTTTGCGTGCAAAGGGCAGTAGACACTTTGATCTATACTTACACACAGTGTGCACTTATATTTGTGCACTTTTGCACGCAAAGGGTAGTGGACACTTAGATCTATACTTACACACACACACACACACACAGATTCTCTTGGTTTTACTTTCTCCCTCTATCGTCATTATTAATGCGTCTCTGCTATAATCAAGCTTGTAATCGATTTATCGCTACATTGTCTCTACAGAGTCTGTCTCCGAGGTTCAAATCAATTATCCTGTCTTCATAATCTATGATATTACACAGCTTGTAGACTGTAATCTTATCACACACACAAATATATTAGTATATATATAATATATATATAATATTTGATAAACCACAGTTCTGCTGGCACCGCTCCCTCCAGGCACACAATTGAGGTAAAATAGTAAAATAATGATAAAAACACGACTGTGTTCAACTTCATCTCTTTATTTGACAGCACAGAGACAGCTGTCAATAAAGAGATGAAGTTGAACATAGTCGTGTTTTTATCATTATTTTATATATATATATATATATATATATATATATATATATATATATATTATATATATATATATATATATCCCTTGTATATACCCTACACATGTGTGTGTATGTGTTCTTTTAAATAAAAAAAATGTCTAGGCCTAGTGGCCTATTCTGTACTTATCAGATGAAATAAACATGCTTTAATTTGTGATCATAAAACTCACAACCACTATGTTTTGTACTTGAACTGCAGTTAAGCCTAGTAGGCTATTCTGTACTTATCAGATGAAATAAACATGCTTTAATTTGTGATCATAAGACTTATGACCACTATGTTTTGTACTTGAACTGCAGTTAAGTACAATTACAGTCTTTGGTTATTGCACGTTGGGTATCCCATGACTAGTATTTTACTTTTTGACTATTACTAGAATGTGCTTTCAATCCATTTTATCTTTATATATTTGTTTATTATGCGTTCCTTATGTTATTTTCTTTCAGGTATTTGTGACCTATTTATATTTCATGTAGAGGAAGTGAGAGCAGAAAAAAAACAAACCCAACTGTTAAGAAGCGTCAAGGTAGAGAACTCGGGTATTTCGGCTTCATTTTGACATAACGATTGCTCCCCTTAGTACTTACAATCTCTCTCTCTCTTTGCCTGTTATTGTCTGTTTTTTCCATCTCTGTGTGTCTCTCTGTCTCTGATTTCATCTCTGTCTCTGACTTCTCTCTCTATGTCTCTGTCTGTCCATCTGTCTGTCTGTCTCTGTCTTGTCTGTCTGTCTTGTCTGTCTCTGTCTTGTCTTGTCCGTCTCTGTCTCTCTCTATTTTTTTCCCCTTCGCTTCCTACGTGTCCTTCAATCTTTCTCTTTCTTCTCTTCCCCCCATACCCCTCCCCCCACCCACACACACACAGGTTTTACGAGTGGATGTGTACACATATGCTTAGCATGCAGCATCGTCTTGCGAGTTTAGTAATCATAAGTTACTTCTTGCATCCCCAAAGTTCGAATGCGGTCGACTAGATCAATGGTCGATAAAAATGGTCGCATCCACAAAATCTTACCATTGGTGAACATCGGAGCTCTAGCCAATTAGCAAAAAAAACATTTCTGATGATTATGAACACATTTTTGTGCTATAATGATACAAGAAATAACAGTTTGTGTGTATTGTAAACGCGTTATCATTTTCCTTTTACAGGTTTTCCGATGCGCACAGGTAGTTGTTTTATATTATTATTTTTCCTGCTTTGTAGTATTCAATATTTCTTCTTTGTTTTTTTTGCGTTTTTTTTCTCTCTTAAGTTGCTGATCACATTTTAACATGTCTGACTTACTGCTTGTTTTTTTCTTATTTTAAGTATAGTAGTTTTAGTGGAGTTGTTTTTAACTAAGAAACGAATGCTTGTTTTTGCAGTTTGGTTGATTTAATTTGATGTTTTCTTTGGAAGCTGGATATTCATTCACTTGATAGACTTTCAAACGATTGTTCTTGTCTTTCTTTTTCCCTTTGT
>CM060333.1:2680271-2682771 GCA_030674155.1 Stramonita haemastoma | reverse complement strand
TAACGTCGTCACACCATACAAAACCAAGGGGACAGAAGCGATTGCAACAATTATCACAGCATATCCCTCCACAGCATCGTTGGGAAAGTCTTTGCATGAGTAGTGCTAAAGAGACTCCAGGTACTTGCAGAGCGAGTCTACCCTGAATCTCAGTGTGGTTTCCGTGCCAACAGATCCATTATAGACATGGTCTTCTCCCTCAAACAACTTCAGGAGAAATGTAGGCAGTAAAGGCAGCCCCTTTCTATTTTTCCATTGCCTTCATAGGCCTCACAAAGGATTTTGATCTGGTTAGTATGGAAAATCTCTTCAAGATACTTCCCAAGATCGGATGTCCATCCAAACTTCTCAATATCATCAGATCCTTCCACGAAGACCAGAAAGGCACTGTCGTCTTTTACGGGGCAACATCAGCTTCCTTCAACATACAGAGGGAAGTGAAACAGGGCTGCGTCCTGGCTGCCACTCTGTCTGGAATTTCTTTGCTGTGATGCTGAAACACGCATTTGGCCCTGCAACTTAAGGTATCTACCGCCAAACATGGTAAGACAGCAATCTTCTTTATCGATGACGCAGCAGTAACCGCCAACTCAGCTTAGAACCTTCAGCAGCTCATGACTTGCTTCAGCGATGCCTGCCAAGACTTTGGGCTTACCATTAGCTTGAAGAAAACACAAGTCATGGACAGGATGTTGACTCTCCCCCAGCCATACTCATCAATGACCATGAACTGGATGTTGTCCATGACTTCATGTACCTGGGCTCAACTATCTCAGCCACCCTCTCATTTGACGCAGAGCTCAACAAGCGTGTCGGCAAAGAAGCTGCCACTGTGAACAGACTGACAAAGAAAGCATGGAACAGAAGCAAGCTGACTGAGCACACAAAGATCCAGATCTACAGAGTGTGTGTCCTGAGAACCCTCCTGTGTGGCAGCAAGTCCTGCACTTGGCGTGTCCGACAAGAGCGAAAGCTGCATGCTTTTTACATGCGTTGCCTCCGATGCATCGTGAACATCACCTGGTAAGACAAGGTCTCAAACAACACTGTCCTGGAAAGAGCTGGATGCACCAGCATGTACACGCTGCTGAAACAGAGGAATGCGCTGGCTCGGCCATGTTACGGGCATAGATGATAGAAGGATCCCTAAATGCCTCTGCTATGGAGAACTTGTGCAGGAAAAAAACGTCCTATAAACAGACCATAGCATCGACCAGAACAGCTAGGAATCAACAGCCCTCGAAAAGTCAGCCTGGAGACAGAATGCAGAAATGTCTAAGTTCGAAGAGACACTTGCTCAGCAGCACGAGGCAAAGAGAATGAGAAGAAAGGCTGCAGACCAGGCAGACAGACCAGTGTCAGACTATATCTGTGCCCTCTGCCATAGGGACTGTCTGTCATTCCCGTGTCGGACTGGCCAGCCACAACCGACGCTGTACCAGAAAAACACCTAGAGTGCAACTTCATTGTCTTATGAGACTGATGGCTGGCAATAATGTTTTTGGTTTTTGTTTTTGCTTGAGGTTGTTGGTTTGTTTTGTTTCTGTATTTTGTTGTTGTTGTTTTTTTTTTTGGGGGGGGGGTTTGAAGAAGTAAGGTCGTTTTCGTTTTTTGTTTGTTGGTTTTGTGTTTTTTTTCCGCGGGAGAGGGGGGGGGGGGAGGGTATTTTGAAGGCTTTTACTTGTGGGTTACTAAGTTGGGTTTTTTGTTTGAGTTTTGCTTTCGATTTTTTTTGGTCGTGTTCTCTTTTTTTGGTTTGGGGATGGGAGGGGGGATCTGTAGTTATACTTTTGGTGTAGTGTGTGTGTGAATGTATGTGTGTATATATGTGTGAATGTATGTGTGTATATGTGTGTATGTATGTGTTTATTTTGTGTGTATAAATGTGTGTATACAATATAATGATGATAATATGTTTTTACATATTATGCAGTATATATACACGTGTGTGTGTGTGTGTGTGTGTGTGTGTGGTGTGTGTGGTGTGTGTGTGTGTGTGTGTGTGTGTGTGTGTAGGGCAGGTACATGTTTATGTGCGTAGCCTTATTACACATGTTTAAATAGCTTCTGTGATTCAATACCATAAAAAATATACAGAAAACGTTACTTTTCGTATTCTAACTGCTCAGAAGAAGGTAACAGCCACAGTCTCAAACAGTTAGCTTACAAAATGTTTTTTTTAAACCCATGCTTTGTGTAACATGAGGATGTAATTTTAAAGTATGGAGAGTAATCTGTCAATGTTTAATGCGGAATAGAAGTAAGGATGAACAAGATAAAGTGCAAAGAAAAATAACTAACGAAGTGTTGCTAATAACACCTTGCCATGTTGAGAACTCATTTCATGTTTTAAAGAAGGTATCTCTCATTATAAAGAGATTACCTTTTATAAAGCTTTCCACTCTTTTTGCATAGCTGTTACCCAGAAAGACACAGTACACTAGCAAGGTCCTACTCATAATCCAAACCCACTGAACAACAGTGGATCGGTGGTCTAGAG
>CM060333.1:2672771-2677771 GCA_030674155.1 Stramonita haemastoma | reverse complement strand
TGATTTATTGATTGTAGATAGATGGATAGACAGATAAATCTATGATTGATTGCTAGATAGATGGATCGATTGATTGATAGATAGATAGATGGATAGACCTTGTTATATAATAGATAGATAGATAGATAGATAGATAGATAGATAGAAGATAGATAGATAGATAGATAGATAGATAGATAGATGAGATAGACGGACAAATAGAAATACAGACTCTCGATCCAGTATCAAAAAAAGCAAATTTCTTTCCATAGTAACATGCCCCGTAATCAAAAAGGTTGGACCCCCACCCCCACCTCAAAGAAAAAAAAAAGCCTTCCTCTATTCAGTGCCTGTTACTAATAACAGGTGATGGTGTCACCTGTGTCTGTGTCAGTCTCTCATGTCTTGTGCACTACCTGCCTTCAATCTTCCTTCCATTTCTCTGTCACGAGTTTGGTGGTGCTGTTTGAATTGTTTTTTTTGTTTTTTTTTAGTGTAATGGTGATAGAAAAAGTAGAGCACAGAGAGCGAGAGAGAGAGAGAGACAGACAGACAGGACAGACAGACAGTACAGACAGACAACAAACAGACAGACAGACAAAAACTACTCGCCCACGCAAGTGCTCGCGCCACACGAACACACACACACACACACACACACACACACACACACACACACACACACACACACACACACACACACACACACAGAAACTACCCACATTCAGAACCAGAAAAAATACAAAGTCTGTCTAGTAACATCTCCATGAACCAGAAAGCCTCAGCTCTGTAATAGAACCTTCCTTCCTGTCCAGTCACTGTGATACCTGCTGAGTGTGTGGCTGTGGTGTCTTTCTCCACCCCCCCCACCCCCCATCTCCTCTCTCTCTCTCTCTCTCTCTCTCTCTCTTTCTCTCTCTCTCCTCTCTCTCTCTCTCTCTCTCTCTCTCTCTCTCTCTCTCTCTCTCTCTCTCTCTCTCTCTCTCTCTCTCTCTCTCTCTCTCTCTTCTCTCTCTCTAAGTCGAGGAAATCCAGGCCATTTATGTCTACTTTCCGATTTATTCCCATTTTTTCAATGGTACTAGCACCTATTTTTTGTTTTGTTATGTTGAAGTAATCAGGGGTGGAATCAGGAACTAAGCTATATTCAGTTTTTTTACTTATCTACTCATTTATATCGAAGATAATGAAATAAGCACATGTGCTTTTTTACATCCTGTCTCCGTGTGTATGCAGTTTTGTAAATTTTCTTATCTGTTCCTACCGGAACACAAATGACCTTCTCTTTTGAAAAGGGGAACAGATTCAACGTGTGTGCAAGATGTTGTGCGTGCATTCGCGCAATGAGTTTTGATTTACAGTCGCATCTGAAAGACATCTTGGGCTAGTTGAGTCTCGTAAATGTATATACATATCTGTCAGTGTGTGCGTGTGTGCGTGCGTGCGTGTGTGTGTGTGCGTGTGTGTGTGTGTGTGTGTGTGGGGGGGGGTCGCCCGCACGTGCGAGTGTGTGTACATATATATACAAGTATATAATTATATATGTATATGTGTGTGCATGTATGTATGTATGTATATGTGTGCGAGAGAAACAGAGAGAGAGAAAGAGAATCAGAAAGACAGAAAAAGAGGTAGTGTTAGAGAGAAAGAGAGAGAGCAAAAACTATATGTGAGTTCAAGAATGCTTATATTACAATGCATACCAAAAACCAGAAATCTAACATTCCTGATACTAGCATTACAGAAAACGGACAGTAAACGAAAAAACCCAAACTGCACAATTCATACCAGCCCTAAAGTTTCCTATAACGATCGCTACTACTACCAGTCTTGATATGACCTACACGGAAGTCATAGTGAAAAAAGAAGAAAAATATTTTAAAAGCACCAACCATCGACTGGAAATATTCTGAAAGAAGAGAAAAATTAGATGAAAGACCTCGACTCAAAATTCTCAAAATATCCATCATCATCTTGCATCTTAGCGAATGCTGGTGGGGAAGGTTGTATGGATGGATGGATGGGGGGGGGGAAGCATGATTCAAACTTTTCTTTCCTGAAAGTTGGTCCTAGTCAAATGATATGGGGACGCAGTCGTCTAAAGTTTCGTCTGTGGCACTGTCATCGGGTGTAATCATGTTTTTGATTATCTTCTGCAAGACTTCCAAGATCTACTTTTTGGAAACAAGGGCGGGGAGGGAGAGGGAGGGAGGGGAGGGAGGAGAGGGGAGGAGAGAGAGAGAGGGAGGGAGGGGGGAGAGAGAGAGGAGAGGAGGGAGGGGGAGAGAGAGAGAAGGAGAGAGAGGAGGGGAGGAGAGAGAGAGAGAGAGAGAGAGGTGTCACTCTCTCCTGTATCTGTTATTGTCCACATTATTTTGTTTGATACCTCCTATAGTCTGTTTGCTTTAAACATGATTTATTCAAACTTTTCCACAAAAGACAGATTTCACAAGCACTACAAAGAAAACGACCCCAAGTTATACACAAAATAAAACAAACCAAGAAAAGCAAGGTCTAGAAACTATTATAGCTAGTGCTGAGATTCCTGATAGTGATGGGCGTTGCCGACACAGCGAGAGGCGATATGATAAACGTCTGGACAGTAGCTCGGCTAGGCACGAACTGACAGTAGGGGCTGCGCGCGGTTCTCATGTGCATATAGTGGAGGGATGCAGGAAATGAGCAAGAATTATGCATGACCTTCTCCTACCATCTTTTATCCCGGTCGTGTCTTACACTCCTCCCTGCTGTGCAGTGGGGCTGATCTGATGTAAGGGGCTGGCATCATCCTCTCTGCGCGCTTTGTCTCTCTGGGAGAGCATGCAACATCTGCTCTGAGGTATTTTACCCTAACGTCAAGAGAAGTATTATGGTGATGAGAAGGAGAGAGGGAGAGAGAGAGAGAGAGAGAGAGAGAGGGGGGGGGAGGGAGAGAGGGAGGAGGGGGAGGGAGGGGAGGGAGGGGGAGAGGGGGGAGGGAGAGAGAGAGGAGGAGAGGGGGAGGGAGAGAGAGGGAAAAAGAGAGAGGGAGGGAGGGAGAGAGACAGACAGACAGACAGACAGACAGACAGACAGACAGACAGATTGTAAATTGTAAAAACAAGACAGAAAGGAAAACAGTCGACAGAAAGAAAGAGTTTGTACTCGTACTGGTAAAGTTTTCAGACAAAGGTTCAACAGAATCATGGATTTTTTTCTTCCTCTTCTTTGGCTATTTCTTTGTACTTCTGTGTAGTTTACTCACTATTCAACACCTTTCTTTAATATTTCGTCATTATCCTTTTTCATGGAGTTCTAGTGACTGAATGAAACAGGTTGTCGTCATGGAGATTGTTTGTAATTTATTTCCCTATGTGAATGTCCCCCCCCCCTGCCACACACCCCAATAAGGTAGCTGCATTTTGTCTGTGGGGATACAGTTGTGGAATAAAATACACTGTAGAAATGTACTCCCTGCTCTCTCCGATTTTCAACTGTCGTGGGATCTTTTTGACGTGCACACAAATCCGTCAGCGCACGCGTCCGACTGGTTTAGAGTCTTCCGTGAAGTGCTTCAGAGTGTTTAGCTAGAGAACGCCCAACAACAGGAAAAAAAAGCGAAACGTATCGAAGAAGAGCCATCACCATGTGGGCGGTGCATGTTGCCAGTAATCAGGGGGCACAACCCTGTCTGTGCCGACCTGCTGTCTCCATCCAGTCATGATACGCAGGAGTGTGTGTGTGTGTGTGTGGGGGGGGGGGGGGGGGGGGGGGGGGTGTGTGTGTGTGTGTATTGTGTGTGTGTGTAAGTGTGTGTGTGTAGTGTGTGTGAGTGTGTGTGTTGTGTCTGTGTCTGTGTTGTCTGTCTGTCTGTTAGAGAGCGAGTGAGTGGCGTGTGCACGCGCGGTGTGTGTGTGTATGTATGTATGTATGTATGTATGTATGTATGTATGTATGTATGTATGTGTGAGTCTGTTTTCTGTTCTGTCTGTCTGTATGTGGAGGAGAGGGAGGGAGAGTGAGTGAGTGTGTGTGTGTGCGTGCATGGGTGCGCGCGTTCGTGCGTGTGTGTGTGCGTGCGTGCATGTGTGTGTGCGTGCGTGCATGTGTGTGTCCGTGCGTGCGTGTGTAGGGAGGGGGGGGGGTGTAGCAGGGGTGGTATAGGTCTGAGAATGTGGCTCCGCCCTCAGAATCCTTCCTCCCTAGTCTGGCCATTTTCCACTTCATCCTGTTCCCCTTCTTTCTTTACGGGTGCAGCGCCGTCACGGAATTGTGTGCTTGGCGAGGAGTAGAGGAAAGATGGATATTATTGTCGAGGCGCTTTTAGAGCATTAGTTTTTAGTGATTGGGTGATCCCACAGCTGTTCTTTAAGAGGAGGAACTGACATGTATATTTTATCTCTCTCGCGTTCTGCTTTTTCCTCCTTTATGTCTGCTTGCCTGTCTGTTTCTATCGGTCGGTCAGTCTTGTCTTTCTGTCTGTCTGTCTGTCTGTTGTCTGTCTGTCTGTCTGTCTGTCTGTCTGTCTCTCTCTCTCTCTCTCTCTCTCTCTCTCTCTCTCTCTCTCTCTCTCTCTCTCTCTGTGTGTCTCTTTATATATATATATTATATGTATCTCTCTCTCTCTCCTCTCTCTCTCTCTCTCTCTATATATATATATCTTTTCTCTCTTTCTGTCTCTTTATATATATATATCTCTTCATCTCTCTCTCCCCCTCCCCCCCCCCCTCTCTTCCTCTCTCTCCTCTCTCTCTCTCTCTCTCTCTCTCTCTCTCTCCTCTCTCTCTCTCTCTCTCTCTCTCTTCTCTCTCTCTCACACATCCCACTTCTATCTCCCCCATACCCGCCACCATCTTTTCTCATCGCAATCTGTCCTCGGGGTCAGAGTCGCAGTGCATTCCAGAGAAGTAGAGGTGTCCCAGTTGTCAGGACTGAGCTGCTCTGTCACAGACAGGCCAGACCTCGGTCATCATCACCGCTGTTCCTGACTGGGGGGTTGCTGGATGAACGGTAATGATGGGAAGATCTCCGGGGTTTGTTAG
>CM060333.1:2662771-2667771 GCA_030674155.1 Stramonita haemastoma | reverse complement strand
CACACACAAACTCGCACATGCTCACACACACTCATTCTCAACCCCCCTCGCCCCACACATGTCTACACACACACTCACACGTACACACACACACACAAACTCTCTCTCGCACGCGCGCGCACATACACACACATACACACACAAACTCTCCCTCACGCACGTGCGCGCACACACACACACACACACAAACTCTCTCTCGCACGCGCGCGCACATACACACACATACAAACTCTCCCTCACACACGCGCGCACACACATACATACACACTTACACACACACTCACACACCTCACAACACACACACACACACACAGACACTCACACACACTCACACACATACACACACACACTCACACCACCACACACACACACACACACACACACACACACACACACACACACACACCACACACATCACACACGCACACACACACACCGCACACACACACACACACACACACACACACACACACACACACACACACACACACACACACACACACACACACACACACCACCATCTCTGCCTTTCTTTCCAGTTCCGTGTCTCTCTCTCTATCAGAGGAGAAGGGGGGGAGGGGGGGGTAACGATCGGCAGAAATTAGAATTCTTTCATTCCAGGGAGGTAGACGGATCAAATCAGACGGAATCTACTTTTCCCCGGCTGTTATTGACGACTTTTGATCTCCCCTCTGTCTGTACAACAAATTGAGAGGGAGGGAGAGAAAGAGAGAGAGAGAAGGGGAGGGGAGAAAGAGGGTGAGTGAGTGAGAGTGAGAGTGTGTGTGCGAGAGAGAGAGAGAGAGAGGAGAGAGAGAGAGAGAGAGAGAGAGAGAGAATGCGACAAAGAGAGAGAGGGGTTGGTGAGAGAGAGAGGGGTGATAGATGGATAGATGGAGGATGAGATTTTGGAGGTGTGAAGAGAGATAGGGAGAGGGAGGTAGGGAAAACGAGAGTGAGAGTGGAGAAAAGGGGGGGAGAGAGAGGGGGGGGGGGGGTTACATTATACAATGAGAAAAGTAGGCAGAAATAGATCTGTGACACAGAACCTGGTAAGACATAATAGCAAGTTAATAACAGCAAGATCTATGACACAGAACTTAGCAAGACACATTAGAAATTATTAACAGCAAAATCTATAACACAGAACTTTGCAAGACATATAGCAAGTTATTAACATCAAGATCTGTGACACAGAATTTGGCAAGACATATAGCAAGTTATTAACATCAAGATCTGTGACAAAGAAGTAAGCAAGACATAATAGCAAAGTAGAAACAGCAGATCTTAAAAAAAGAACTAGCAAAATTAAGACAAAATAGCAAATTGATAACATAATTATACGCAATAGATGGGAGAACCTATTACAAGCGATGTGACAGAGGTATAATATTGTATAGAAAGATTAAATACAAACCAGCAAGTTGGATATAGATGTAATTGTGTCTGAGGAAATGAGATATATACATACGTTACACGTAACACAAAGACCATTAACTTACTTGGAGAGTGGAAAACTATTTGTAGGAATATGATGAATTGATGACATCTTTCAATAGTTGTGTGTGTGTGTGTGTGTGTGTGTGTGTGTGTGTGTGTGTGTGTGTGTGTGTGTGTGTGTGTGTGGTGTGTAAAGTATGAATATGTGTGTCTGTGTGTGTTGGTGGGGTAAGGGGGCGTGAGTGCGTGTGCGCACGCACACTTCTTTGAAACAACAGTGAAACTGTATAGTGTAAGAAAATAAGTATACGAGGACTGAAATAAGCAATGACATATCAATGTTCTGAGATTGAATATCATTGAGTCACTTCATCTCATAAATGAGAGAGAGAGAGAGAGTCGGTCAGAGCCAGAGAGAGAGAGAAAGGGAGGGAGGGAAGGAGAGAGACAGAAAGACAGGTTGATAAATAGAGTGATGATAGATTTACAGTAGAAATAAAGACAGGTTGACAAAAAGTGATGATAGATTGTACAGTAGAAATAAAGACAGGTTGACAAATAGAGTGATGATAGATTGTACAGTAGAAATAAATCTTAGATTGGAGGGAGGGAGGGAGAGAGAGACAGACAGACAGACAGACAGACAGACAGACAGACAGACAGACAGACAGACAGACAGAGACAGAGAGAGGAAAACAGGCAGACGAACAGACAGCCAAACACCACTCGTAATTACAATCGGTTATGGGGAATTGATAACGTCTAAGAGGACAATTAATAACTCAAGCGGGTGAGAGGTGATAAGCAAAGTGAGAGGGATTTTGATATCGCCCTGAAAAAATCTACTACCATCCAGCAAGTGAGAAATAATGCCGTCCTGGACAATAATCCATCTACCTTTGACTGACAAGCCATCACCTTTGTGTCAGGAAGAAAGAAAACCCGATAGTGGTATGAGATTGTATCTGTCAGGGAAGCTGTGTTGATCTCCTTATATACCCCCTGAAGGTGGAATGCGGGTATCTTATTGGTGGGTAAAAACGATCGCGTACGTAAAATCTCACCATTGGTGAACCTCGGAGCGATAGAGGAGTAAGGGAAAGAAAATAATATTGTCATGTATGTGATGAATATAATTATTACGATATGTATTGTTTTGATGCAAGACATTAGTGATGAAGGTCTGACTTTTACGCGATAGAACGCTGAAGAAAGAAAAAGAGAGGGAAACAGGGGCATTATAAACGAAAAAAACGTACTGTGTGAAACAAATGTGTATAGGCAGAAAAACAAATGTGTGTATGTGTGTGTGTATATGTGAGTGTGTGCGCGCGCGCGCTCGCTTGCGTGCGAGCGTGTGTGTGTGTGTGTGATTTTTTTCTGCATGTGCATGGCTTGTGTATGTATGTGTGTGTGTGAGTGCACGCGCGCGCGAGTGTATGCGTGTGTGAGTGCGTGTCTTCTTTTTAACGTATGTACGTGTGTGTATGGGTCAAGAGGCAGCGGGGAAGAGAAAGAGAGCAGGAGAGAAACAAAGAAAAAGACAAAGACAGGAGAAAGAAGCAAGCAAAGAAAAGAAAAGAATAAACCAAATCGACAGACACAAAGGGCCCCTTTGACAAACCGCTATAACGAATTAATAACGTCTATGATAGACATCAAAATGATGAGCAAAAGTCACGGGAGAGCCTCAGTGACGGAGATGTATTGTCGCCCAAGCAAGATTTAATACAGCCAGCAAGCGGAAAATAATGCCCTCGTCTCTTACAGTGATTGATGGCACGCGGGACAGGAAAAGGCCAGAGCCCCTGAAGGGAGGAGGAGGAGGAGGAGGACTAGCAATGGCAGAAGGAGAAGGAGATAATGATAACAGTGTGATGGAGTGACTAGACTGTGTCAGTCACTGACAGACTATGCAGGCATTGCTCAGGATGCACTAAAGAGGCGTGGTGTGCTGTCTGTTTTTAAAAGAAAAGTCACCTATACTATGTACTAGATTCCGTACTATGTCTAGTACGGAGTCTGTCAGTTTGTTTGTCTGTTCCTTCTGTTTGTTTGCTTGTCTGTATGTATGTCTGTCTATGTCTATCTGTCTCTCTGTTTTTAAATGCATGTATTTCGGTGAAATGAGATCCAAGTCGTTGCCAAAGGTATTTTTTATATTAAAGCTTAGAATATGAGGAACTGTTAAACGCTATTCATCATTAGAAAAAAAACGGGAAATTATCAATTTAGCTGCTTTTGTTTCCTTTAAACCCATGCATTTTGAGTAAGTCTTGAAGTTCTCCAAGTTGCGTGCAATCTTTTAAGTACAATCATGATAAAGTTTCCATTTGTTCATGAGTAAAGAATATGCAGTGTGTGTAAGTTAACAAGATCTGTAGGTCAGTTTAGTGCGTATCTTCATTTAACGTGGTGGGTGTTTTAAAGTAGTCAATCCTTGTGATACAAGTCTTTCTCCTTAAACTTTGGCTGCAATACCCGGCATTGTTCTTGTGCAGTTTGCTATGCAGCACAGCTGAAAGTGCTCGTTAAGAACAAAAAATACCAGCAAAACATGAACTTGAGTTTTTCACAATGTATGCTCAACTTTAAAAGTAATGATTTCATCTGTAATAAGATAAGGAGTTTTGTGTTCGTTTTCTTTTTGATGAAAATATTTAAACTATCAATATGTTCACCATCACAGGATCAAGCTAAACTTGCATAAAAAAAATGGTGGTCTGTAAAGCATATTATATTTGGGAACTGAGAGAATTATAGATAAGGACGATGTTCACATTGTGCATAAATTCTACTTTTGTGTGTGTGTGGTGTGTGTGTGTGTGTGTGTGTGTGTGTGTGTGTGTGTGTGTGTGTGTGTGTATGTGTTTGAACGCATTAAATCGTAGTTGCAAAAATCTGTCAAAATAAAGATGTGCTTATCTTTAGAATGGGCTGTGCAAGGTATGCCCATGACATACCGTGTCACAACCACTCCTGGGGGAGTGAAGACGATGATGATGATGATGATGATGATGATGATGATGATGATGATGATGATGATGATGATGATGATGATAAGAATAAAAATAACGTACGGAATTTAGAAATCTCTGAATCTTGAAAGCAGACAAATCGAAGCGCTTACGAAAATTAGTCAGTGATACTTAACTTTGTGTTTTATGTTTAACCAGTAACCCATGACACATCATGTTCTAGCTTTCCCGCGCGATTTTGTTGAGAAATTTAGCTAGAAATAATACAATAATATTCTTTCTATTTCTCCTTTTAGGTGTGCATTGAAATTTTGTCAAGAAATAAGGACATATAGCTAGCTTATAATCGTTGAGATGCGTTCTTAAGACAATTTTTCTCTGATTTTTCGGTTCCGACAGTTTTGTTAATAAACTGTGTTGAAAAATAAACACTTTTGGCTTATGTAACCTTTTATGTGAGCTTTGAAATTCTTTTCCCATAGCTTTTCTCTTGATATTTTGTTGACAGACTGTAATTAAAAGTAAACACCTTTAGCTCATATTCTTTTAGATGCTTGTTTAAGAAATCTTTTTCTGATTTTT
>CM060333.1:2639144-2654144 GCA_030674155.1 Stramonita haemastoma | reverse complement strand
GAGATAAGTAAGAAAATAAATATATAGATAGATCAATCGATCGACTGATAAACAGAAAACCATATAGCTGGATTGATTGAAATGCACTAATGTCCGTAAGCTATGAGCTTATGTGTGTGTGTGTATGTGTGTGTTTGTGTGTGTGTATGCGTCTATTTGTGTGTGTGTGTGCGTATGTATATGTGGTATGTGCGCGCACGTGCATGCATGCACTCGCTTTAATGTCTGCACACATGTTTGCCTACCTTTATATAAATAAATATTACAGCCGTTTTCAAACTAATACTGTACAGTTAAAAATGGCGCATCCGAAATCAATATCTTTTACAAAGATCAAGGCCGTAGTTATACTGTGTATCCTATTTCTCTTTTGTGCTATGCAGCATATTCTTACTGTGCAAAGAACTCTGATTGAAACATCTACTGTTAGGCTGGATGATTGCCTGTGGCTGTTTGCTTGCTATTGTATGCTCTGTGATTGTGTGGATTGTCATGTAGATGCAGTTTGAACAAAATAAGCAGTGATTGCTTTGTCGTGTAGATGCAGTTTGAACAAAATAAGCAGTGATTGCTTTGTGGTGAACCATAGCAATTTTGGAGTATCACAGGCATAGCACAGAACTTTTTTTCTCTCTTATGTTTCTTCATTATTCTTATTTTTGTTTTTTTTCTTTCTCCTTTTGTTGTTTTTTGTTGTTGTTGTTGTTGTTGTTGTTCTTCTTCTTCTTCTTCTTCTTCTTCTTCTTCTTCTTCTTCTTCTTCTTCTTCTTCTTCTTTCTTCTTCTTTTGCATTCTTTGCATTCTTTGATTTTTTCTTGTTCTTCCTGTTCTTCTTGCTCTTTGTTCTTGTTCTCCTCCTCCTCCACCTCCTCCTCCACCTCCTCCTCCACCTTCCTCCTCCTCCTCCCTCCTCCTCCTCCTCCTCCTCCTCCTCCTCCTCCTCCTCCTCCTCCTCCACCTCCTCCTCCTCCTCCACCTCCTCCTCCTCCTCCTCCACCTCCTCCTCCTCCTCCACCTCCTCCTCCTCCTCCTCCACCTCCTCCTCCTCCTCCTCCTCCTCCTCCTCCTCCTCCTTCTCCTCCTCTTCCTCACCTTCTTCCCATTCTTCTGCTTCTTTTACTTCTCTTCTTCGTTCTGCTCCTCTTTTTTCATGTAATTGTTCATTCTTTCTTACAAGATTTCTCTTCTACATGGTTTGTCATGTTTTTGTTTTTATTCTTTCATTCCTTTCATATTTTAAGAATCTCTTCTACTTTTCTTCTTTACTCTTAATGTGTGTCTGCATTTTTCTTTCATTTTCTTACTTTTATTACCCGTGGTTTTTGTCTTTCGTCTTTCTTTTTCTTTCCTGTTTGTTTTTCCTTTCCTTTCTTTCTGGTCTAGCTGTCATTCTATCTTGTACTCTCTTTTTCTTTGTTTTACTTGCGTTCTTGTGTATTTTTTTCCAATTTTTTCGTTGATCTTTCTCTCATCCTGTTTTGTTATTTTCTTAAATGGTTTTGTTGCTTTGCGTCTTTCTTGTCGTTGTTTCTTTTTTCCTTGTCCTCCCTCCTCCCTTCTCTCTTGTTTATCTCTTGTTGTTTAACTTTCCAGCTTTTAATTCTCTCTCTTTTTGCTGCTTTCTCTTTATATTTCTCTCTTTTTCTTTCCTTTTTCTCTTTCTCTTTCTTTTTTTCTTTCTTTTATTCATTTTTTCCTTCTTCCTTTCTTTTTCTTTTTTTTTAAATTTCATTCTTTCTTCCTTCCTTCCTTTCTTTCTTTCTTTCTTTCTTTCTTTCTTTCTTTCATTCTTTCTTTCTTTCTTCCTTCCTTTCTTTCTTTCTTTCTTTCTTTCATTCTTTCTTTCGTCCTTCCTTTCTTTCTTCTTTCTTTCTTTCTTTCTTTCTTTCTTTCTTTCTTTCTTTCTTTCTTTCTACCTCTTGATTCTTCTGTGACTCAGGCGTAGGTAGGTGAGACACCTCATCAGACTAGCCACTAACTCCCCGGAAATTCTCCGTTCTCTGGAGCTCACTAGGCAGACAGGCCCGTCACCACTAATGATCTTAGATTACGCTGAGAGAGAGAGACAGAGAGAGAGAGAGAGAGAGGAGAGAGAGAGAGAGAGAGAGAGAGAGAGAGAGAGAGAGAGAGGAGAGGAGAGAGACAGAGGGAGAGGGAGAGAGAGGAGAGAGGGAGAGAGAGCGAGAGGGAGAAGAGGGAGAGAGAGCGAGAGGGAGAGAGAAAAGAGAGAGAGGAGGAGGAAGGGTGAGAGAGAGAGGGGGGGGGGGTGGGAGGGGGGAGGAGACGGACAGACAAGGAAAGAGAGAGCGAAGGTAGGGAGAGACACAGAAACAGACAAATATATACAAGATAATTGTATATATTATAATTATATATATAATATAATTTATATATATGTATATCTATCTATCTATCTATCTATCTATCTATATATATATATATATATATATATATATATATATATATATATATATATATATGTATGAGAGAGAGAGACATGTGAAAGACAGACAGACAAAAAAGGGGGGGGGTAGAAGAGAGACAGACAATTACAAATAAAGAGACAGAGAAATATGCAGACAGACAGAATGAGGGAGGGAGGGAGAGCGTGAGATATAGACTTTAGAGTGATGGGGAGGAGGGGGGGTAGGGCAGAGACACAAAGACGAAGGCAGGTAGTGGGAGAGATAGAGACAAGGACAGCAACAGGGAGGCAGAGGAGTATATAGTAGAAGAGAGACACAGAGATTTCAGATAGCAGAGAGACAGACAGACAGACAGACAGACAGACGGAGACGGAGAGAGAGAGAGAGAGAGAGAGAGAGAGAGAGAGAGAGAGAGAGAGAGAGAGAGAGAGAGAGAGAGAGATCCAGCCAGACAGACAGATATGAACAGAAGTAGAGGTAAGTACAGACACAGAGACAGAGAGAGGGTCAAGAAGCTGATTGAGCGCTGTAAGGTTGTTAGCGGCATGATCATCTTTGATTGTGCGCTCACTTGTCTGATACTGATTATGCTGGAGTCAGCCTACCGACCACTGATTTCGAATCCCTGTGTCATGTACTGAAGAAGAGGCTAAAAGTAAGAAGGAAGAAAGAAGGCAGGGTGGTGTTGGAAAAAAAAGGAAACGAAGAAAGGAAGGAGGCAGGAGCAAAGAAAAAAGATAGTAAGAAATATATAATAGTCTCGCGGTTAATGCAAGGATATTGGACAAAACCTGTAAATAGGGGTGGCAGCATGTTTTTGGCATACACTTGCTTTGTACCATCTTCCTAGCATGGGGAACAGCATATAGTGGGCCGTCATTGTTCTAACATTCCATGGTGGGAGTTTTTATTTTTCTGTTGCCTGTCGATCCGCTTGTTGGTTTTCACCCTAAACCCCCTACACTCAGCTTAAGACGGGCAGTAGCTGCCTTGTGAGAAGCGATGATCTCTCCCACTATTGGAAGCATCCCCTCACCATACTCTCCCCTAAATCCCCCACCCCCCACCAACCTCCTGCACCTACACCCATCATACTCTCCCTTAACCTCCTTCCCTAAACCTTCACCCACCAGACTCCTCCCCCTAAACGTCCCCTTCCCTACACAGAAAATAGACAGAAAAGAGGTGACTCCATGGCAGAAACAGAGAGGGATAGAAAAGAGGAAATTGGTAAAAACAGAATGAGAAGGAGGGTGTAGGGTAGAGGGAAGGAAGGATGAATCTGAGTGGAGGGGGCTGCATAACAGGTGCTGAACATCTGCGGTAAACCAAAAGTGTCCAAATTGCCCAAATCCAGAAGTGTTGCAAAACTTCAGTGTTTACCACCGTGTCTCCCATGGGGCACAGATTCATTGTTTCCCACACTAATATTGTTCACTATGATAAAAAGTATGTGTATGCAAACCGACTTGCTGTCACTCTTCATGTGAGAATCTAGACCTTGGCGGCTGTACTAGAAGGGAGGAAGAAAGTGGAGGAGAAAAAATAGTTATAAAAGAAGGTAAATCATAGGCACATGGTGTGTGTGTGTGTGTGTGTGTGTGTGTGTGTGTGTGTGTGTGTGTGTGTGTGTGTGTGTGTGTGTGTGATCGTTTCTTTTCATTCCTTGTTTTCTATTCTATGTTTATTTTTATCTCTTTCCTTTTCTCTTTCCTTTTCCCCTTTGTTTTAATTTCTTGTTTTTCCTACTTCATTAAAATAAAAATTTTCTTTGCTTTTCTTATTTTTGTTTTCACTACTCTGTTATTTCTTTCTCCCTCTTTTTTCTTTCTTCTTTTTTTTCCTTTGTTTCTGTCTTCTTTCCTTCTTCATTTCTGTCTCGGTTCACCTTTGATGCCTTTCAGTCCTTCTGGCGCGTTTCCCGTCCACTGATTTGCAGAAGCTCTGATTGTGGAGTTGATAGGAGAGAAAGATGTGGCGTGACTAATGACCCAAGAGTCCACCAGGAGAGTTGCTTCACAGCTCCGGGCCTGTTAGCGCTGTGATTGCCATTGATTATCCGTGGTGGGCTCTCTGATACTGATCGTCAAGTGGCCTATCACTAATTTTGCAAAGGTCTTTCGGCTTAACAGACTGAAAAAAGTCATTCTGACTGACAGACAGATGAAGAAATGGACAGAAAATAGGGTAGTGAGGCTCGGGTATGCGTTGAGATGTGTGCGTTTGTGATTTGTTCATTTTCCCCCTCTGCTTTGGTCATTACTTGCAAGATGAAGATGGTGATTACTTGCACGAAAGCAGCCTTAATTTCAGTGGGGTGGAGATGTTACATTATTTTTTTTTCTTCCTTTGTGACCATTTTACTTGTTTTCTTAATAGGAAGCCCTCAGACATACACACACACACACTTACACACACACACTTACACACACACACACACACACACACGCACACGCACGCACACACAATGACTTGGTAATATGTGATTATAAGACTTTATTTTGGGGTATGCGTGTTCACATGAAAAAGGTTTAAGCTTACACTTTAGAAATCACACTACGGACTTCATTTTTATCCCAAAAAAAATCATTAAAAGTCATCACGACTTCTGTGTGTGTCTTCACCTATGAATGCAGCTCTGCAACCATGAACAATCACTTCTGCTATTTTCAGTTTTTGCCAATGTCTGTATCTCACCTCGTCTGTCAGGTACTCATGTATGCTGCAACTAGCATGACTTGTCAGACTTTTCCTTAAGTTTTTATGATTTCAGCTATGGCGTGATAATGTGCATGATTGGTAATTTGTACCCAAGTCTATAAACGGCGTTGACATTTTTTTTCTCTCACAAAACTGGCACAATTTGGCGCCACTGATTATTTCTTAAGAATTGATGCACGTGTCAGTGAGTAGATTTGACGGTACATGCACTCCTTTGATGTGGCTTAGCACCCCCCCCCCCCCCCCCCCCGCCTCCCTAGATGATAGAGTAAAAAGTTAAGGAACGAATCATTTGCTTGAAGGTGGAAGAAAGGCGGAGGTAGGGGGTCGTTTCAGAAACAGACAGAGAAAGGCAGACCGCAGGAGACAAAAATAGAATGCAGCCCAAAGAAAAGGTACCTACAATGGATATGACATACAGTTAACCTCCACAGAGGAGTTGGTCCTGAGTACAACTATGGGTCTACAACAAAGGTGACATGCCTGCTCAGTAGCTGAAAAGAAGAAAATAAATATAGAAAGAACCATTACTTTGGAAACTCACATCAAAAGCAAAATAAAAAACACTGTAAAGCAATATCCATCCAGTTAAAGGCAAAGAAAAGGACCCTAGCGTCCGGAAAAACAAGAACAAACATTTAGTCCCCCAAAACAGAAAAGCTTTAAACACCAAAGGCCTACAGGTTTAGTCCGCAAAGATCAGAACCACTAATCAATACCTACTGCACCGTCCATCGACCTTCTGAAGCCATCATAGTCTGAAGGCGTGCTCAAGCCATCATATGGCTCATCAGTTTTTCTGTCCATTCCCTTTCTGACTCCTCTCCCTCCTTACCTAGCGAGCTCTTACGACACATTTCCCCTCTGTCTGACAGGAGTGCATGCTGTTGCAGGCGTCATGACATGTGATTGCCAGGCCAGTTCCTTGCCAGGCCAGTTCCTTGGGCTCTGTGCTCTAAGCTATAGCGTGACAGGGTGCGTGACTGCAGTTAGAAATGGATGATTGTGTCTTTGGGGGGATTTTGATTTTTTTTTCTCTCTTTACTCTGCGATGTAGAATAAAAGTCTGCGATGGGGAAAGAGGTTCATGAAGAAATAAATTTAGCTTTTAGAGAGGTTCATGAGTGCTTGGGGTTTTAGGGATGGTTGTTAGTGTGTGTGTGTGTGTGTGCGTGCGTGCGTGCGTGCGTGCGTGCATGCGTGCGTGCATGCGTGCGTGCGTACGTGTATGTGTGTGTGTTTGTGTACTGGAGAGAGGGAGGATAGAAAGTGTAGAGATAGAAATCTCTAGCCTCCTTGTTTATTCTTACCTTCTTGGTCTATTCTCCTGTCTTTTTCCCCTGAGAGACTTAAAAGATAACTATTCTCACCCATACCAAAGTCGGATGCGTTGACCCTAACTTGTCAGGCGCTTAACGACAGCACAACTCAACGCACTTTTGCTCATAATTATGATAAACACCAATAGTTGCTGTCTGAGAGTTCAATGAAGAAGAAAAAAGAAGGAATGGATTCTTCGTACCCTCTTTCTCTTAAAACCGTAACAACTTGGCTTCTGCATACAGAGCGAATAAGGTTTCGTGGGTAAGAAACTTGGAAACGGTGTTTTGTTTCCATCCTAAACTCAAGTCGAGGAAACCAACGAAAATAGCAGTATCCAAGTTTTCTTTTTCCACAGGGTTAATGCCATTTTCCTCATTTTCTGTCTCCTGAGACAGACAGACAGACAGACAGGGAGAAAGAGAGGGAGAGAGAGGGAGAGAGAGAGAGAGAGAGGGAGAGAGAGAGAGAGAGAGAGAGAGAGAGAGAGAGAGAGGAGAGAGAGAGAGAGAGAGAGTAAAATAAAATAAAATAAAAATAAAAAAGAGGCATTTCACGAATGTCAAGGCACTGTGATTACGGGGAAAATCAGTCTGTTTTTTTCCAAAACCTTTGTGGGTTTTTTGTCAGCAAAGGAGTCAGATGTAGGCGCTTAACTGTTGTGCGATAGGTCATAGGGTTTCTGTGTGGATGTTTCTAAGATGATTGCTTTGACATTCTGATCGTAGGTAGCCTGTGTGGGCACAGATTGAAGAATGAAAATCATACTTTTTGAGGGCTGTGTTCAGAGTCAAATTGCCATGATCTATCACAAGGGGGTAAAGAATTGTTCGGTGTTAGTGCTTTTTTTTGTCTCTTCACATATCTCTGTTTGTTTCTTCTTTCTTTTCCTCTTCTTTGTGTTTTCACCTTCTTTGTATTTCTTCTTCTTCTGCTTCTTCTGCTTCTGCTTCTGCTTCTGCTTCTTCTTTTTCAACTCTCCTCTCTCTGTCTCCTTGTCTGTGTCTTTGTCTTTCTGTTTCTGTCTGTCTGTCTGTCTGTCTCTCTGTGTCACATTTCTGCACACACACCACGCACGCGCACTCACATACACACACTTACACACACACATACACACACACACACACACACACACACACACACACACACACACACACATATATATATATATATATATATATATATATATATATATATATATATATATATATATATATTATATATATATATATATATATATATACCATAATAACTGGATTGTCGTTAAAAACACTTTAGCAGTTGCACCTCCTCTACACACAGGGCAATACAATATTCAGCCAGCATGACATATCTCAACACATTACCGGGATACAAATTCACCCGCATTGCGTTACGGGCTGGAAGGGGGCGGCTTCGAATCCAACAAAAATGGAATCACTTTTCAGACTCCGGCCGACTCCTCCACAGGGTGAGTCTGCTGTGGGCTCATTGGGAAGACTGGGATTGTGCAGTTGAGCTTTGTTCACTTTCGTGATGCAAGTTTGACTGTTGCCCACATCATATGACCAGCACTGCAGATGGCTGCAGCCCTCAGGCTCGGTAGACACTAATGATCTGTTAGAACAGGAAGCTTAGAGCTCAGCCCTGGGACGTAGTGTTAGAGCACATACACTTGAAGCAGTATCATCATAGCAATCCTCATGATTGTAGGTGATCGTGCAATCTTAGAATACTTGTATAGTGTCTCTGATTCCATTGCTCTTGTCTCGTGGTGATCCCTGTTTCCGTTTCCCTTCGTGGGGGTGGAGGTTCGTTTTTCTGGAGGGGCGATGTTGTAGTTGCTTCTCTTGGTCTGGTTCTGCGACTGAGGTATTACTGTCATCAGTAGCAGGCTTAGTATGGGGCGTCCTGCTTACGTTAGCTCAGAACAGTTACCGCTGAACACCAGAGTTACGGCGATGGGAATCTGACTAAACAAATCTGGGTATGGTTGAGATGGAAAGATTGAAATCAGCGGCATAGGAGCAGCAGGCCTTAATCGTCGCAGAAGATGAGAAAGCAAAACTAGATGTTTCACTTTTTTCCCTTTCATTTAGTGAAACACATTCATGAAACTCTTAAAGCAAAAGAGAAAAAATGAAGTGAGCGTCCAGGACCCTTTGACCTAAAATCTTCAGAAAATAAAGTACTTTGGTGAAGATGAAAGCTGTCCCTCATTGACTTCGTGATGTTCTACTGATTCCTAGTTAGACAGGCAATAATAGAGAATAGTAAGGGGACAGGCCCCAGTAAAGCTAAGCGTCATCAAATAGGATTGAAAACTCTGCAGGTCATCAACTGTGAAAGCCTTTCATCATTATCAGTATCATCATTGTCAACACCAGTAAAGTGGAAGTGTAGAGACTAAGGCAAGAAATGAATCATTCTTGAAACTCCGGCATGTGTTTACGAGTTCCAGCGATTATCATAGGGTTACCCGTAATCCCTGAACCTACTGAATCTAAGATTTCAGATAGAAAACTTGAAAAGGAACAGTAACATGTTGCTTAATTATCTTATACTTAATGACAAAAAAACTTTACATTGGATGAGGACAGATGGAACACGGTAAGACCTAACAATCCTACATTGCCAACATCACTGAGATCAATGGTCTGGGAGGACTGTATATAGGAGATCGTAGAACTCGGCAGAGACAGAGAAAAATGACGAACCCTGATGGCATTGCGTGAAGCCGCTACCAGCGACAGTAGCGATGGAGACTGATGAGTTGCAGAGTTGAGTTGATACGTTGGCTGATTACTGAGTATTATGACGGCCGTTTGGCTAAGAGCTGGCTGTTGAAAACCTCACAATGTCATCTCGTGTACTGCTGGCTGAATTTGTAGCGAATTAATTTCGTGCTTAAGTGTACAGTGAAGAGAGATGTCGAGGAGATTTTTTGCGATTTCGAAAAAGGCAGGAAGAATATAACGGAGGGAGGAGGATGGAATAGTGATAAAATGAGACAGATAAACAGAGAAAGAGAGAAAAGGAGATCAACAGAGACAGAGAGAGAAAGAGTAGCACATGAGAGACATTCATATTGCTCGGAGGCTGGTAGAGAGTGATACAGCGATACTTAAATAGTAACAACATGTGATGAATACATAGCTAGGAACAAGGGCGAATAGAATTTTCCCACGTGGCGATGAAAAGAGAAATCCGTTTTTGAAACGACCGAACAAAACTGAATATAAAATTAAGCTTATACAGTTAATTAAAAACAGCCCTTTGAAATTAATAAGCAGAAAAACTAAACCAAGAGAAGAATGTAATGTGAGCATTCATAAAAACAACACACAAAATGGAATTTCAATACACAAAGACTAGCTACTGCAGCTTTTTGTACCTGTCAAAATTACTCTTTCCATCTTTCTCCTCACCAATTTTTTTCTGTCTCTCTACTACCTGCCCTCCCCATCTCCTCACCCTAGCTAGCTGTAGTCTGTACCCACATGTCCATCCTACTGTGTAGAGAGTAGGGGAGCTCGTTAGTGCAGCTACCATGACATGTGATTGTCAGGCCAGCTCTTGGGGCTGTGTGCTCCTGGTCTTAGCGTGACAGGGAGGCCTGACTGGAATTAAAGCCCGGTTTTTGGTTCTTTTGTTTCTTTCAGCGCTTACTTTTTTTTTTTTTTTGCCTGCCTGCCTCTGCTTCGGGAGAAACTTAATTATGACGAAGAGTGGAATCAGATTTGTTCAAATTTGGGAGACTTGGGGGGATTGCGTGAGCTTTAGCAAAATAGAGATAAAAAGAGAGACGGGAGGGAGGGAGGGAGAGAGAGAGAGAGGGAGAGAGAGAGAGAGAGAGGGAGGGAGAGAGAGAGAGGGAGGGAGGGAGAGAGAGAGAGAGAGAGAGAGAGAGAGAGAGAGAGAGAGAGAGAGTTATAATTTTACCTTCCGAAAAAGTCTAAGTGCAAGGGGAAAAAATCCAAATATTTGGTACATCATGCCTGCCAAAAGCCCACTGAGACATGGCTTGGTCCATCACAGCATTGAATTAAGGTACAGGCTGGGCATGTTTATGTTTTAGTGTCCAGTAAATGATGACTTCATTTACGAGGTCTTTGAAGTCTTTACGAGGTCTTTGAAGATCAGTTTGTGTGTACACATAAAAATAAATGATGTTCTGGGACGTTTATGCAAACACTAGTAAATTCCTGCGACAAGAAATCTTGCTAAAAATTGTGTGTAGTAGTATTTTGAACAAGAAACAGCTCAAACCAAACAGGATGTAACGGTATGTTGGTTTTTGTCGCAGTAATATTTCCACGGCGGCTAGTGATATTTACAACGGCGATCCCTCTTTTTTGTGTCTCCCATTCTCGTCAGTAGAGGTGACATTCACGTAATGGCTCCCTCCTATAGTTATGGGCACAACCAGTCGGGTTTGTCACAACCTCGGTCGTTCGTGTTTGTGCTCTGCGTGGATGTGAGATGTGGATACCTACCTGTAGTGTGTGTGGTGTGTCGGGGGGAGAGAGTGTTTCTGTAGGCAGAGATGATGATTGTTGTGACATTTCAGAGGCTGTGCTGTGATAACTTGTGTGGGCTGTTATTTCTCCCTCAGGCATTATTATGGCAGAGTCAGCGTCAAAACAGCCAAAAAACATGTCACCAGGAGGAAGGTCTAGCCGGATGTTCATTTAGCTGGATCGGTGGTCTAGAAATAATGCACTCGCCTAGAAAGCAAAAAGTTCGGGTAGAAAGTGTGCGGTGGTTCAAATCCCTTTGGGCCAGAAACTTTCCCCCTCCGTTAGATCATGTGTGGTGGTCTGGGCGCTAGTCTTTCGGATGAGACGATAAACCAAGATCTTGTGTGTTGCATATGCTTATTTAACACGCGTAAAAAGAACACATGGCAGCAAGGGAGTTGCGTCTGGCTTAATTCTGTAGAAAAAGCCACTCTCATAGGAAAACTAATACAGCTGGAGATAGAAGATCCTGTTCCGCTTTTCGTAAGAGTAGGCCATCGTGTGCCGATGGGAACAGATGATATTTACAAAACTGCATGTACATGGGGACCGGATGTAAAAAAGCACATGAGCGCTTACTCCATCATCCTCGACATAAAAGAATAAATAAAATAAAATAAACAATACTGTCTCTCTTTTTCTCTTTCTCTCTCTCTCTCTCCATCTGATGATCACGATCGTGCACCAAGTGTGAGACATACGTACATACAACTATACGTATTCTCTAGAAACAGATAGAATAACACACGAATGCTTCAGCAACAACTAAATACGACACTTGCATGGTTTGAAGTTTGCAGACCACCGTTCCACCTCTAGCAGTAATAAGAAGCACAGGCCAACGTAGATCATCCTTAATGAAAATGTGGCGGCATAATTTAGTAGGACGCTGTGTTTATATAAAAAAAAAATCATTCATTTAAATAAAAATAAATTAATTTTAAAAAAACACAATACAGATGTAGACGAAGAAAAGCTTGCTTGTAGGATTATTAAAGGACGAGTTATAAATCGTAAACTACAACAAGTTATATCTATGGATCTAGTTTTACCACTGAAAAACAGACAAAAGTCGTTAGTTTCGACAACAAGCTATAGGTGTAGACCTAACCTTGCCACATAAACAAAGACAAAAGTCGTTAGGTACGACAACAAGCTATATGTGTAGACCTAACCTTGCCACCTAAACAAAGACAAAATTCGCTATCTACGACAAGAACCTATATCTATGCACCTGAGCTTGCCACCTCTCTCCTCATCAGTTTTCTCACCCTCTACCTTCCTTTTCTCTAGTCCTCACCCTACCTGCGGCTTTTACCCACATATCCATCTTGAGTGTGCTGTAAGAGGGTGTATGCTATTGCAGCAGCTAAGAGGACATGGGAGTGTCAGCCAGCTCTCAAGTTTACCGGCTCCAGGCATTGGAGCGTGACTTGTATCCAGGTGGTTCTTTTATACAGGTGTTTGAAGGTTGGGGTTTTTTCTGCCCGTGCTCTGGGGGAGAAGGTAATTCTTGTACAAAAAGAGGATTTGAGAATATTTGTTCTTCAGGTTGAGGAAAGTTCTTTTCAACGTGAGAGAGAGAGGAGAGGGTGAGAGAGAGAAGGACAGAGATATAGATAGATCCATCCATCCATCCATCCATCCATCCATCCATCCATCCATCCATCCATCCATCCATCCATACATACATACATAGAGGGGGGAATTGAACTATAAGGTCACCAGCCTGTATTGATTTATTACTTTTATCCTCCTAAGAAGATTCAAATACATAGAATAGTCGATACTTAGTCCACCATACCTGCTAAAAATGCAGAAAATGATATTGTGTATGATTAATATGCATACTGGGTGTGGTTGTACTTCAGCGTCTAGTAAAAAATGACATAGATTGAGAAATCTCTAATGGGCTTATCTGGAGTTCTCTTCATGAGGCAAAAACAACGCTAAGACAAAAATAAAACTCAGTACACTACATGTTGCAGGTTTCTCTGATGTTTGTAAAATAAATCTTTTGACAGTCCCAAATATTTAGTTTTATGGCTGCTGGTTTTACCACAATCTTCACCTTCACTTATCCCATGGTTTGGTTGATGGTCGTGGCACCACTGAATATTTTGCACCAGCTTCCTCCACTCCTCACGGTTCTCGGCTTTCCATAGTGCGTCATTCCACTCAAGGCCAGTCCACTCACTGATGATGTCTTTTCTTTTTTCCTTTTGTTGTTGTTGTGTTTTTCTAGACAGTACATTGAATAAGCATTGCTTTTTTCATCAAGCCACCTGTCTTATTCAATGTACTCTCTGGAAATAGAAATGTGACTTGACTTTGACTGTCTTCCCATCGTTTTTATTTTAGTAAGCCTGTTTGTCTCCCTCCTTGTGCTGTTCCCTGTAGGGCAGTCTTGGCCAGTCCAGCTATGCACCACTTCAATTTGGGGTTTTCCACTGAAGTCAGGAGAGCTTTATGATTATGACCCAGTGGTGTTTTCAGTTCTGGTTTTCCCTCCTTTCAAGTTCATGTGATCTATAAACAAAATACCAAAATGTCTGTGGAAGCATTCCATCTCCATTGCCTGTATCCTTCTTTCAACGTCTGCTGTTATGATCCACGTTTCACACGCCTACAAAAACATGACCATGATAAAGGAACACATCAGTCTGATCTTAGAGCCGGTGGCGATGTTCTTGTACGGCCAAAAGTATATTGCATTGTTAACAGGAAGCGAAGTCATGATAACTAAAGAGAAAATAATGGCAGCCCGGTCATCGTCTTACTAGCATTACCACAGTAGCTAATGCCATGTGGAACTAGAGCCCCCTATTTCTGTCCTACTTTCTCCTCATTAGAGGTGGCATTTTGGAAATGCCAGGCCCTGTTATTATGAGCACAATCATTTAGGTTTGTCAACACCTCGGTCCACTTTTATCAGCATGGGTGTCAACTATCCACAGATGATTGCTGTGTGATAGGTCATACGTGTTTTTGTAGGGGATTCGAGGCGAAGATTTTGACATTTTGGTTGGGGCAGTACTCGGTTGAGGCAAATACTGACAAACGGACATGTCAGGCAGATTGGTTGAGTCCGTGTCCAAACAGCAAAACATAATCATCACCTGTGTCTGTGTGTGTGTGTGCGTGCGTGCGTGCATGCGTGCGTGCGTGCGTGCCCTAGCCTGCACGCGCGGGGTGTGTGTGTCTGTCTGTGTGTCACTATCTCTCTCCCTCAATCTCTCTTTTTCTCTGTCGCTATTTCTATTTCTCTCTCTGTTTCTTCCTCCATTCCCTCCCCCACTGTCTCTGTCTCTCTCCGTCTCTGTCTGTCTGTCTGTCTGTCTGTCTGTCTCTCTCTCTCTCTCTCTCTCTCTTTCTCTTTCTCTTTCTCTCTGCTTCCCTCTCCTTGTCGTCCTGCCTCTCTATCTCTTTATGTGTCTACCTTTCATATCTTTACTACGGATTATAGAAACATAGGAGCCTTTAAAACACGAGCTAAGCTGAGAGTCCGATTAATTTATTTCTCTAAATTGGGACACGATGACGAGAACCCTGTTGGTCTGACCCTCTTTATCCACACGCAAAGAAGTATGCGTTGGGACATCTCGCTCATCTTCTAGGGCACTGGTCTGAGGGCTGTTTGTCAACCTGCCACAGATGTCAAGTGGTGAGCTGCTCGCTGAATTTATGGTGCACTAATACTGCACTTCAATCTGGAAAGAAACACACGTCACGTAGCTCATCAACTTTAATGTCATCAAGGGGGAAAAAGGCAAGAAGATACGGGAGAAGTTAAATTAAAGAAGGGAGACGGAAAGAGATGGGGGAGAGAGAAAGAGAGAGAGAGGGGAGAGAGAGAGGGTGGGGAGAGGGAGGGAGGGAGGGAGGGAGGGAGAGAGAGAGAGAGAGAGAGAGAAGAGAGAGAGAGAGAGAGAGAGAGAGAGAGAGAGAGAGAGATGGATGGGGACAAGAGGGAGTGTGGAGAATTGGATGGATGACCGTTCTAAAACACGAATGTCAAACGAAAGCATCAGTGT
>CM060333.1:2621498-2628998 GCA_030674155.1 Stramonita haemastoma | reverse complement strand
TTAAACCCTGCATGCAGTCAAAGAAATCTGAATATTCGTTACCATTTCTAATGCAAGTCTTTACAGTCCCATACATGCTCTTCAAAATTTTTAACATTTTACCTTGTATACCGGTTCTCCACAAAACTGACCACAACACAGGACGTTTAACTGTATCGTATGCTTTGCAAAAATCTATGTATGCCACATACAGTTTAGCATGTTTTGAAAATTGCCTCTGGATGCAAGCATGAAGAGTAAAGACATGATCTATTGTTGAATAGTTTTTGCGAAATCCAGCTTGGCTCTCATCTATCACATTATTGGATTCTGCCCATGTGTATAGTCTTTTGTTTAAGATAGCAGTGAAAACTTTAGACAATGTATTGAGTAGGGATATTCCTCTGAAGTTATTCGGATTGTCGGTACTTCCTTTCTTATGCAGAGGTATAATGACGGACTTTGTCCATTCAACTGGATACACACTATTTTTGAACAAGTAATTAAATAGCTTAAGAAGAAAAGGTACAATAACATTTTCTGCTGCTTTAATAATCTCATTTGGAATACCGTCAAATCCAGCTGCTTTCCCATCCCCTAGCCGCCTAATGGCTGCTCTGACTTCGTCCTCTGTTATGTCACTGTCTAAGTAGTCATCTCCCATACCTTCCTCTGACTGCATGTCCTCTTCTTCTATCTCACCAACATCAGCACCTGCATTTAGTAGGGACTTAAAGTGCTCACACCATTCTTCTGCCGTTATCTCAGACAGATAAACAGAGAAAGAGAGAAAAGGAGATCAACAGAGACAGAGAGAGAAAGAGTAGCACATGAGAGACATTCATATTGCTCGGAGGCTGGTAGAGAGTGATACAGCGATACTTAAATAGTAACACATGTGATGAATACATAGCTAGGAACAAGGGCGAATAGAATTTTCCCACGTGGCGATGAAAAGAGAAATCCGTTTTTGAAACGACCGAACAAAACTGAATATAAAATTAAGCTTATACAGTTAATTAAAAACAGCCCTTTGAAATTAATAAGCAGAAAAACTAAACCAAGAGAAGAATGTAATGTGAGCATTCATAAAAACAACACACAAAATGGAATTTCAATACACAAAGACTAGCTACTGCAGCTTTTTGTACCTGTCAAAATTACTCTTTCCATCTTTCTCCTCACCAATTTTTTTCTGTCTCTCTACTACCTGCCCTCCCCATCTCCTCACCCTAGCTAGCTGTAGTCTGTACCCACATGTCCATCCTACTGTGTAGAGAGTAGGGGAGCTCGTTAGTGCAGCTACCATGACATGTGATTGTCAGGCCAGCTCTTGGGGCTGTGTGCTCCTGGTCTTAGCGTGACAGGGAGGCCTGACTGGAATTAAAGCCCGGTTTTTGGTTCTTTTGTTTCTTTCAGCGCTTACTTTTTTTTTTTTGCCTGCCTGCCTCTGCTTCGGGAGAAACTTAATTATGACGAAGAGTGGAATCAGATTTGTTCAAATTTGGGAGACTTGGGGGATTGCGTGAGCTTTAGCAAAATAGAGATAAAAAGAGAGACGGGAGGGAGAGAGAGAGAGAGAGGGAGAGAGAGAGAGAGAGGGGGAGAGAGAGAGAGAGAGAGAGAGAGAGAGAGAGAGAGAGAGAGAGAGAGTTATAATTTTACCTTCCGAAAAAGTCTAAGTGCAAGGGGAAAAAATCCAAATATTTGGTACATCATGCCTGCCAAAAGCCCACTGAGACATGGCTTGGTCCATCACAGCATTGAATTAAGGTACAGGCTGGGCATGTTTATGTTTTAGTGTCCAGTAAATGATGACTTCATTTACGAGGTCTTTGAAGTCTTTACGAGGTCTTTGAAGATCAGTTTGTGTGTACACATAAAAATAAATGATGTTCTGGGACGTTTATGCAAACACTAGTAAATTCCTGTGACAAGAAATCTTGCTAAAAATTGTGTGTAGCATTTTGAACAAGAAACGGCTCAAACCAAACAGGATGTCACGGTATGTTGGTTATTGTCGCAGTAATATTTCCACGGTGGCTAGTGATATTTACAACGCGATCCCTCTTTTTGTGTCTCCCATTCTCGTCAGTAGAGGTGACATTCACCAAATGGCTCTCTCCTATAGTTATGGGCACAACCAGTCAGGTTTGTCACAACCTCGGTCGTTCGTTTTTGTGCTCTGCGTGGATGTCAGAAGTGGATACCTACCTGTAGTGTGTGTGGTGTGTCGGGGGGAGAGGATGTTTCTGTAGGCAGAGATGATGATTGTTGTGACATTTCAGAGGCTGCGCTGTGATAACTTGTGTGGGCTGTTATTTCTCCCTCAGGCATTATTATGGCAGAGTCAGCGTCAAAACAGCCAAAAAACGTATCACCAGGAGGAAGGTCTAGCCGGATGTAGATTTAGGTGAATCGGTGGTCTAGAGGTAACGCGCCTGCCTAGAAAGCAAAAAGTTCGGGTAGAAAGTGTGCGGTGGTTCAAATCCCATTTGGGCCAGAAACTTTCCCCCATCCACTAGACAATGCGTGGTGGTCTGGGCGCTAGTCTTTAGGATGAGACGATAAACCAAGATCTTGTGTGTTGCATATGCTTATTTAACACGCGTAAAAAGAACACATGGCAGCAAGGGAGTTGCGTCTGGCTTAATTCTGTAGAAAAAGCCACTCTCATAGGAAAACTAATACAGCTGGAGATAGAAGATCCTGTTCCGCTTTTCGTAAGAGTAGGCCATCGTGTGCCGATGGGAACAGATGATATTTACAAAACTGCATGTACATGGGGACCGGATGTAAAAAAGCACATGAGCGCTTACTCCATCATCCTCGACATAAAAGAATAAATAAAATAATATAAACAATACTGTCTCTCTTTTTCTCTTTCTCTCTCTCTCTCTCTCTCCATCTGATGATCACGATCGTGCACCAAGTGTGAGACATACGTACATACAACTATACGTATTCTCTAGAAACAGATAGAATAACACACGAATGCTTCAGCAACAACTAAATACGACACTTGCATGGTTTGAAGTTTGCAGACCACCGTTCCACCTCTAGCAGTAATAAGAAGCACAGGCCAACGTAGATCATCCTTAATGAAAATGTGGCGGCATAATTTAGTAGGACGCTGTGTTTATATATAAAAAAAATCGTTCATTTAAATAAAAATAAATTAATTTAAAAAAAACACATACAGATGTAGACGAAGAAAAGCTTGCTAGTAGGATTATTAAAGGACGAGTTATAAATCGTAAACTACAACAAGTTATATCTATGGATCTAGTTTTACCACTGAAAAACAGACAAAAGTCGTTAGTTTCGACAACAAGCTATAGGTGTAGACCTAACCTTGCCACATAAACAAAGACAAAAGTCGTTAGGTACGACAACAAGCTATATGTGTAGACCTAACCTTGCCACCTAAACAAAGACAAAATTCGCTATCTACGACAAGAACCTATATCTATGCACCTGAGCTTGCCACCTCTCTCCTCATCAGTTTTCTCACCCTCTACCTTCCTTTTCTCTAGTCCTCACCCTACCTGCGGCTTTTACCCACATATCCATCTTGAGTGTGCTGTAAGAGGGTGTATGCTATTGCAGCAGCTAAGAGGACATGGGAGTGTCAGCCAGCTCTCAAGTTTACCGGCTCCAGGCCATGGCGTGACATTGGAGCGTGACTTGTATCCAGGTGGTTCTTTTATACAGGTGTTTGAAGGTTGGGGTTTTTTCTGCCCGTGCTCTGGGGGAGAAGGTAATTCTTGTACAAAAAGAGGATTTGAGAATATTTGTTCTTCAGGTTGAGGAAAGTTCTTTTCAACGTGAGAGAGAGGAGAGGGTGAGAGAGAGAAGGACAGAGATATAGATAGATCCATCCATCCATCCATCCATCCATCCATCCATCCATCCATCCATCCATCCATACATACATACATACATACATACATACATACATAGAGAGAGGGGGGAATTGAACTATAAGGTCACCAGCCTGTATTGATTTATTACTTTTATCCTCCTAAGAAGATTCAAATACATAGAATAGTCGATACTTAGTCCACCATACCTGCTAAAAATGCAGAAAATGATATTGTGTATGATTAATATGCATACTGGGTGTGGTTGTACTTCAGCGTCTAGTAAAAAATGACATAGATTGAGAAATCTCTAATGGGCTTATCTGGAGTTCTCTTCATGAGGCAAAAACAACGCTAAGACAAAAATAAAACTCAGTACACTACATGTTGCAGGTTTCTCTGATGTTTGTAAAATAAATCTTTTGACAGTCCCAAATATTTAGTTTTATGGCTGCTGGTTTTACCACTATCTTCACCTTCACTTATCCCATGGTTTGGTTGACGGTCGTTGCACCACTGAATATTTTGCACCAGCTTCCTCCACTCCTCACGGTTCTCGGCTTTCCATAGTGCGTCATTCCACTCAAGGCCAATCCACTCACTGATGTCTTTTCTTTTTTCCTTTTGTTGTTGTTGTGTTTTTCTAGACAGTACATTGAATAAGCATTGCTTTTTTCATCAAGCCACCTGTATTATTCAATGTACTCTCTGGAAATAGAAATGTGACTTGACTTTGACTGTCTTCCCATCGTTTTTATTTTAGTAAGCCTGTTTGTCTCCCCCTTGTGCTGTTCCCTGTAGGGCAGTCTTGGCCTGTCCAGCTATGCACCACTTCAATTTGGGGTTTTCCACTGAAGTCAGGAGGGCTTTATGATTATGACCCAGTGGTTTTTCAGGTCTGGTTTTCCCTCCTTTCAAGTTCATGTGATCTATAAACAAAATACCAAAATGTCTGTGGAAGCATTCCATCTCCATTGCCTGTATCCTTCTTTCAACGTCTGCTGTTATGATCCACGTTTCACACGCCTACAAAAACATGACCATGATAAAGGAACACATCAGTCTGATCTCAGAGCCGGTGGCGATGTTCTTGTACGGCCAAAAGTATATTGCATTGTTAACAGGAAGCGAAGTCATGATAACTAAAGAGAAAATAATGGCAGCCCGGTCATCGTCTTACTAGCATTACCACAGTAGCTAATGCCATGTGGAACTAGAGCCCTCTATTTCTGTCCTACTTTCTCCTCATTAGAGGTGGCATTTTGGAAATGCCAGGCCCTGTTATTATGGGCACAATCATTTAGGTTTGTCAACACCTCGGTCCACTTTTATCAGCATGGGTGTCAAATGTCCACAGATGATTGCTGTGTGATAGGTCATACGTGTTTTTGTAGGGGATTCGAGGCGAAGATTTTGACATTTTGGTTGGGGTAGTACTCGGTTGAGGCAAATACTGGCAAACGGACATGTCAGGCAGATTGGTTGAGTCCGTGTCCAAACAGCAAAACATAATCATCACCTGTGTCGTGTGTGTGTGTGGTGTGTGCGTGCGTGCGTGCGTGCATGCGTGCGTGCGTGCCCTAGCCTGCACGCGCGGGGTGTGTCTGTCTGTCTGTATGTCACTATCTCTCTCCCTCAATCTCTCTCTTTTTCTCTGTCGCTATTTCTATTTCTCTCTCTGTTACTTCCTCCATTCCCTCCCCCACTGTCTCTGTCTCTCTCCGTCTCTGTCTGTCTGTCTGTCTGTCTGTCTGTCTGTCTCTCTTTCTCTCTTTCTCTCTTCTCTCTCTCTCTCTCTCTCTCTCTCTCTCTCTCCCTCTCTCCTCTCTCTCTCTCTCTCTCTCTCTCTCTCTCTCTCTCTTTCTCTCTGCTTCCCTCTCCTTGTCGACCTGCCTCTCTATCTCTTTATGTGTCTACCTTTCATATCTTTACTACGGATTATAGAAACATAAGAGCCTTTAAAACACGAGCTGAGCTGAGAGTCCGATTAATTTATTTCTCTAAATTGGGACAACATGACGAGATGCATGTTGGTCTGACCCTCTTTATCCACACGCAAAGAAGTATGCGTTGGGACATCTCGCTCATCTTCTTGGGCACTGGTCTGAGGGCTGTTTGTCAACCTGCCACAGATGTCAAGTGGTGAGCTGCTCGCTGAATTTATGGTGCACTAATACTGCGCTTCAATCTGGGAAGAAACACACGTCACGTAGCTCATCAACTTTAATGTCATCAGGGAGGAAAAGGCAAGAAGATACGGGAGAAGTTAAATTAAAGAAGGGAGACAGAAAGAGAGGGGGGAGAGAGAGAGGGGGAGAGAGAAAGAGAGGGAGAGAGAGAGAGAGAGGGGAGAGAGACAGAGACAGAGAGAGAGAGAGAGATGGGGACAAGAGGGAGTGTGTAGAATTGGATGGGTGACCGTTCTAAAAC
Organism: Stramonita haemastoma; assembly: GCA_030674155.1. Taxonomy (NCBI): domain Eukaryota; kingdom Metazoa; phylum Mollusca; class Gastropoda; order Neogastropoda; family Muricidae; genus Stramonita; species Stramonita haemastoma. The sequence goes on along the minus strand of CM060333.1, from coordinate 2,622,726 downwards.
ACGAATGTCAAACGAAAGCATCAGTGTGCGAGGTGAGAGTGAGCACCACTGCGGTTTGCCAAACCCTGTGTCGACTTTACTCAACTGTGGGGCGGTTAAATGGGATGTGATAGTATAGGTCATGCAGGGGTGTGAAGAGAATGGAGATGAATGCTTTGCCATTTGGTCAGCAGATGGCGGGATGCGGTAAGAGGTTGCGACCTTGATATATGCGTGATATTTGTCTGGACTGGAAAAGATGGCACACGTGAAGTTCATAAGGTTGACAGGGTATTGTGTGAGGTGGCTGGATTTGATTTATCCGATTTTTTTCCCAAGCCCACATCTGTTTATTTCATTTTGTCACTCCTTTTCTTTCCCTCCACCCCAAAACCACCTGTATTTCCCCATGGGGATGCCGAGAGCCTGTCAGTATTAATTAATAGCATCCCCACCTTCTGGAAGGTCTGTGCTAGGAAATCCCCTTGTTATTCCTCTCTTTGTTTCTTTTTCTTTCTGTCACCGTACCTCCTTCTTGCCTATCTTCTCTCCTCTTGGTTCACTCACTAGCCCTTTCTCTCTTTCTCAATCTACCGTTGCTCGTCGCTCTTTCTCTATTTCTGGTCCAGTGATCTGGAATGATCTCCTTCTCTCCCTTCGTAAAAAGCCTACCTGTGACACATTGAAATCCAGCCTCAAGACACTCTTATTTCAAAGGTAAGATTTTCTCCTGTTTCATCTTCTGCCCCTGCTCTCAACAGCCGAAATATCCACCACCCTGCCAAAGTGTTTTAACCTTGTGTGTGTGTGTGTGTGTGTGTGTGTGTGTGTGTGTGTGTGTGTGTGTGTGCGTGTGTGTGCGTGTGTGTATGTGTGTGTGTACACTGACTTGGTTAAAAATCTAAATTGTTATTGGCTGCATGCGCAAGAATTGGTTGAATGCAAGTGCTTTGATTAGTTTTTTGCAAGATATAGGGCTACATAAATCCCATTTATTATTAACATTATTATAGAGTAATTCTCTCACACACTGAAGTGGACTACGCTGGGCCTGAATTGCCAGGCGCTTAACGGCAACGCAGCGCATTGTTGCTCACACGTCAGACAACTGCTGCTGTCTGTGCTTTCCATGAAGAAGAAAAATCAGTGGTAGAAAATTCTGAAAATGTAGGGAATGCACTGGCTTGACCATATTATTATACCACAGGCTAAAAAAAAAAAGAAAGAAAGAAAGAGCACACCCTTCCCT
>CM060333.1:2603998-2606498 GCA_030674155.1 Stramonita haemastoma | reverse complement strand
TTAAACGTGCGAGTGTCTACTTCATTTACGAGTTTTTTCACACTATGAGCAGACATGGCTATACTCCAGTTAACGTTAGTCATGGAAACCCTATTCCTTTACAAGAAGGTGTCTAGTCAGTTACTGAGATTTTACACTTCGAAAGAACCTGAAAGGTTTATTTCCGGGGGTACTCAACAAGACCAATGTATTACTTTATGCTCAGGGTTTATTCACTGAAGTTTCACGCTTCACTTCGAAGTGATTGGTTCAGCACCAACAACTAACGCTCCAGATGATGAAGTGATTGGTTGAACACTGGGGTTTTATGCACAAACACACACACAACACACACACACACACACACAGAGGCACGCACACACACACACACAGGCACGCACACAACACACAGAGGCACACACACACAAACACACACACACACAGGCTCACACACACAGGCACACACACACACACACACACACACACACACACACACACACACACACACACAGAGCCAGGCTTGTTACTGAGTATATTATTTACATTTTCATGAGAGACCGACTAGTCAAATGGTAGGCACATCTTGCGCACACGTTAAATCCTGTTCCGCTTTTTGTAAGAGTAGGCCATCGTGTGCCGGTGGGAACAGATGACAAGATTTACAAAACTGCATACACACGGGGACCGGATGAAAAAAAAGCACATGATTGCTTATTCTGTTATCCTCGATATAAAAGAATAAATAAATAAAATGAATAAATAAATAAATAAATAGGCACACTTTGTTTTTCATTCAAGAGATACTAGTCAGCTAGCTACTAAGAAGTCTGGCTTCAGAAAGAAGTGAATGGTTTACTTTTGGAGCTGACACTTCACAAGAAGCTGACTGGTTTACGTGCAGGGTTTATGGACTGGAGTTGCACGCTTCACCTCAATCTGATTGGTTCAGCTCCAAAGTCTCACGCTCCAGAGAACACAGTGATTGGTTAAGGACTGGGGATTTATGCCTGGATGAAGGGGGATTGGTTTGTCGCGAAGACGTTTACAGCAGACAGCAAATGATCCAAGAAAGAGATGGCCAGAAAGACTGTAAATGAAGGAAATACTACCTTGAGAGGGAAGGGAGGGGATGCCCAGGATTGAGAAACCAGACTTCAGACTTTTACTGTACACTGGCCTTAGGCCACAATACAAAAGAATGGTGGGCGTAGAGTGTGGCCATATGAATAAGTGTTGCATATTACTATCATTTATGTATAAAATAATCTATCAACAATAATAAGACAAAGTTATATGAGCCATATTTTAAATGTTCATCCCAAAGCAATTTAAGTGCGTCGTAATCAGTCGAGTTTTGAATGTAGTATTCGTCAATACAAAGATCAATTTCTAGAAAGTTATCTTATTTCTTCTGTTGGTTGTATGAAAAATGAATCATGATAAATTGTATCTATCAGCAGGTATTTTAGCTTTGAGCAGCACATGTAAAGAAAGAGAGAGAGGGGGAGAGAGAGAGAGAGAGATAGAGAGAGATGGATGCCATTGACATTACAGTCTTATTGGAAAGGAGTACATAGCACTGGAGAGAAACAAAAATATAAAAAAACGAAACAAAACAAAATGATCAGAATTAATCATGAAGAAAGAAAGCCAAAACAAATGAAAAGAAATAATAACATGAAATCTATGAGAAAATCAAAGTTCGAAAGTCAAATGAGAAATAGAGACAGACAGAGACAGACAGAGAGGGGGATGGGTTAGCTCAGTGGTCAGAGCACTCACCTCCCCCCAGCTAAGGTTAATTCAAACAGCATTGAACGTGGTGACCTCTTGGATGGGTGATCATTTGTGCACCTTGGCTTCAGTGCAGTCCCCCAGTTTACGCAGCTGTAAATGAGTACCTGCCCTCTTTAGAAACATGGAAGGTAAAGTAGCAAGGGAGAGGAGATAGGCACCATCCTCAAAATGAGAAGAAATGAGAGAGGTGTCTGGTACCTTGCTTGCAACGATTACATAGGTTATGGGAATTCCTTTATCTTGACACCATTTGGCTAGATAGGTCTTTTTCGTTCCATCTGCTGGGATGGTGAATCTCATTGACCAAATCACTGATACTTGATTATGTGAGTATATATGTCATTATTCATGTAATCTAAATAAGTGACATGGATGAAATCAACAAGTAAATACAAAATTCTAGATTTGAGAGAAAAACAAAAATGCTAAAAAGTTTTTAGATGATGTAGCAGCATTTTTTCCAGGCAAAAAATCTGCAAAGCTTAACTCTTCTTTTGAAAAAAAAAAAGTAAGAACTTTTGTGTGTGGTTAACCACAGACTATACTTGATTTTTTTTTTTTTAACTGGAGGTAGTTTAGATCGAAAGTCTGGTAAAATACAGGTGATTATTCATCAACTTACAGAGGAAGGTACATGATACTTTTTGTATTGTACATACGTGCTTGAGCGCTCATAAATCTTAAAGATTTATTTTACTATGTTTACATGTTTTGGGTTTTTGTA
>CM060333.1:2536498-2598998 GCA_030674155.1 Stramonita haemastoma | reverse complement strand
CACACACACACACACACACACACACACACACACACACACACACACACACACACACACACACAGAGGAAGGAACGGCAGGAATGCATGACAAAATTTACAAAACTGCATACACACGGAGACTGGATGTTAAAAAAAAAGCGCATCAGTGTTTATTCCATTATCCTCGAAATAAAAAAAATGAAATAAAAGTAAACACACACACGCGCGCACGCATCACACACTCAAACATACACACAGACACACAGACGCGCGCGCGCCCACACACGCACCACCACACACACACACACACACACACACACACACACACACACACACACAATGTGCGGGTGGACTCATCCACATATGTACTCATCCTCCACTCTCTCTCTCTCTCTCTCTCTCTCTCTCTCTCCTCTCTCTCTCTCTCTCTCTCTCTCTCTCTCTCTCTCTCTCTCTCTCTCTCCTTCTCTAGCACAAACACACACGCATACAGAGAGAGAGAGAGAAAGAGAGGGGGGGGGGGGTAGTCGAAATAATAATTGTTTGAATCAATTTGAGGAAATTTGGGGATGCGGAGGAAGAGAAGAGAAATAGAGATGGGGGAGAGGGAGTGAGAGAGTGTGAAAGTGCGTGGAGGGGAGGAGGGGGAAGGGGGCGGATAGGAGGAAATGTCTAATTGGATTAAACACGGCTTTGAAAAGAGAGGAAGGGCAGGCACAGACAATAGCCCTGGAAACTGGAGAACGAGAGAATAACACACACACGCGCACGCGCGCGCGCACCAAGGCATGCACGCACACAGAGACAGGCAGGCAAACATAGACAATAGTCCAAGCAACTGGAAATCGAGAGGGGGGGAGAGAGAGAGACAGAGAGAAAGAGAGAGACAGACAGACAGAGGGAGAGAAAGAGAGAGAAGAGAGAGGGAGAGAGAAAGACGGACAGAGAGAGAATCAGAGACAGACAGACAGACACAGAGAGAGAGAGAGAGAGAGAGAGAGAGAGAGAGAGAGAGAGAGAGAGAGAGAGAGAGAGAGAGAGAGAGAGATATGCGGTACTTATTACAACATGAAAACCACAAAAAGGCCAATAAATTGATTCTGATAATTTTGTGGCACAGCAGCATGACTGTGTCGTAGCGATTTCTCTGAAGTTTTCATGCTTTAAGCGGGAAGAAAGACAGATTACGTGTGTTTGAGAAAATTAATACAGAGAGAGAGATATATATATAAATTAAATAAAATTAAATCAAAATTCCTATATTTCCAGGATAGTAAATAAGCATTGGCATATTTTTTTATATCTAGTTCCCGCCCTTAGCAGTGATAACATCGTGATAAAAAAGACCAACCAAAAACACTCAAAACAACATCAGCAGCAACAAAGAAAAATAACAGCAAACCAAAAAAGAAAAAGACAAAAGCCAAAAGAAAAACCCCACACACACTCACAAAGAAAAAACACCCACAAAACACATTATGAGAGAGACAGAGATAAGACAGACAGACAGACAGACAGACAGACAGAGGAAGACGGAGTGACAGAGAGATCCGAAATTCGATTGGCTACAAAGAATCAACGTACGCTGCTGATACTACACTCCCTCGCGCGCTGAAAACGCAACCATCCAAGTGCCTGTCTCTGGTGTCCCTAACCCAGCCTTTGTCCTTAAGCTTAACTGTGCGTGGTTCGTTCCCTACTTTTGTCAACGTTGTAGATCTGTCAGAGCCGTGGTGTGCTGTTGAACACAAAGTTCTTGGCAAAACTGATATCTTTTTAGAATCATAAATAAAATCAATCTGCACGGCTAACTTTCCAGGCTTGGTTTATGTTTTTGTGTGTCTTAAGTTAAACTTGAAAGTAAGGCTGCGCAAGTCATAAACCTGTGAAACTTACAGTGAGTGTTGACAAGTCTTTCTATTTTATTAGTATTACATAGAGTATGAGTCTGGTAGATCTATCAAATGGGTTTAGCAGGAATCAAAAGTGCTTTTAACAATATTTTTTTTAATTTTTAAAAGGAATAAAACTGGGCTATACAGTCTTTTAGTCCTTGGTTGTATAGTCGTCTAGAGCTACAAGGTTCACCAGTGATAAGATTTTCCGTATGCAACAGTTTACCTCCCACCAAACAAAAGCCAAGAAGAATAAGACAAAGAGCTGGTAGCTGCATTCTGATTTTGGGAGTAGTGTCTAAAACTCGAAACCGTTGTCCCCCATTTTTGTGTTGTTTTTTCTAATGTTGTAATTTGCTCCTACCAACACGCAATAGGATACTCTTCCAAAGTTGGACGGATTTGAATGTATGCACAAGATGTTCTGTGTGTGTCTGTACACGGGACCTCGATTCATAGTCTCCTGCTATGGGCAGAGTTGCATTTATAGAGTGCAGAACACACAGTTTCAAGTAATTCTGACAAAAGCTGAACTTTTCATTTTCATCAATGAGGAATGCTGGACTGTCACACTCACAAGATACTACTAAAACCACTGGCATGACAGCTACAAAACACAGCCAAGAGCATGTGAGGAGAGTGATCCCTTGATCTTTACTCTAGGCCGTGTGTTGTTGTAGGGACATGGTGCACATATAAGACTGTGCCCAGGCGTGCTCTCTGCATCTGTGGTGGGCTCAGCGCTGGAGCTGGCAGCGTGTGATGGTAGTTGGCCAGCCTCTGGCCAGTGAATGTCGTAGAGTTTTATTCCTCCGCTCTTTGCGTACTTTGTACAGCCTAGTGCCTCCTCATCTGTGGACTGGGTTTATTACTTTTTGTATCATTTGTTGCTTTCCGTTTCTTCCCGCTTTTAGAGAATCGTGGTTTCTGGCTGGTGTGATCGATTTGAAACGTGCAGAGGGGATCGGAATACAGATATTACTTTGAAAGAAGCGTGATCGATCAAGTGTGCAAAGAGGTTTTTGTGTTTGTTTCATGTTAGCGATATTGGGGGTTGTTTCTTTCTTTTAAGCTTCCCAAGTAAAGTGTTGGAAATCAGGTGTAGGAAGTGATGAAGAATGTATTGTTGTGATAGTGGAGAGACTGTTCGGATTAAAGAGGAACATTAAGAGAAATTCTCTAAGTGCTCAAAAAAAGGGTTTCTCTTGCGTGTAGTAGACAAAAGGAGAAAAGCATATCTTTTTCTTTTTTTTAACCATAAGCATTGATGCCATGGTAGTGACACTAACAATGATTAGTTCGTGAGTGAGATAATTCTGTTTTGCTTGATTAGTTAAAGCGTTCAAAACCGTCAGGTTGCTAAGCTATCACGAATATTTTTTTAAAAAAAAGACTGAAACATTTTTTATGCACTTGATGGAATAGCGCGAAGAAAGTTTTAGTCTTATCCTGTGTGTTTCAATTTTTTTTTAGCATCACATTAATTTTGTCGTTCGGCTTGCAGTTGTATGGGTATACTTTATAGTTTGTTTTTGAAGCGGTCGATACTTTTTTTTTTATACAGTTCAGACGGCTCTTATCACTGTGTTAAGTTCTTTGAATAGCAAGAAGACTAGTCGCCTTGAGTGTTTCCGTGTAGTAAAGTTTAGCAGTAAATAGCCAACAATCAGTAGCTTCATATCACTGAGATTAGAGAACTCTCTTTTCTTAAGGAGGCATTAGTAAAATAATTGATAGGCGTTTTGTTTTTATTTTTATTTTGTTGGTTTGTTTGTGTGTGTATATGGGGAGGGAATGTTTGTTTTGTTTGCTTATTTTTTTTGTTCTTTCTTCATTGTGTCTTTGAAATTTCAATCCAAATGACATCAAAAGATTGTTTCATCTGAATTTGTTTTTTTTTTAAATAGTGAATACCTTGAACAAACATTGATGCCCTGAAAAAAACAACCCAAGAAGACTCTCCAAACCACAAAGAACTGTAACAAAAAATACAACAAACTCAAACATCACCAAATTCAAAATTTAACAACGTGCTTATAAGAATTTTTTTTTTTAAACCAACGTGCTTATCAACTACTCTTCCAAAACTTGCTTCGGCGCGTATACTGTGACGACAGACATTCATTACCGCACCAAAGCCAAGAAGAAAATGAAGATGATGATGTCTTTGGCAAGATGGATTGCAAGGGTGACGGTGTGCTGGTGCTGTGGTGTCTGGCAGGACACTGTCAGGCGCAGTACCAGCACTACCGCTACAACCACGACTCGCCAAGCCCGGGTAGGTCAGCACTTAGTCAAGAGTGGTGTTGGCGATAGTGGTGAAAGGTTTGTGGAGGGGGTTGGGGTGAGGGGAGGGGTAGTTTGGTGGGGATGGCGGGGTGTTGATTGTTGTGTGAGTGGTGCTGTTAAGGTGTTGTGTCTGTCTAGGTTTGTTTGTTTATGTTTTTTTTGTGTCCGTTGTTTGGTGTTGGGTGTTTTGTTTGTTTTTTGTTTGCGATTGTCTGGGTTTTTTTTCTTCTATGTCTGTCATGTGACTTTGTATGTGTGTCCTCTGTTCTGTCTGTCCTGTCTGTGTCTGTCTGCTGTTGTCGCTGTCTTCTCTCTTTCCTCTGTCTGCTCCTCTCTCTCTCTCTCTCTCTCTCTCTCTCTCTCTCTCTCTATCTTCTTCTATCTTCTCTCTATCATCTCTCTCTCTATCTCTTCTCTTCTCTCTCTCTGCCCCTCCTCTCTCTCTTCTCTTCTCTCCTATCTCTCTATCTCTCTCTTCTTATCTATCTCTCTATCTTCTATCTTCTCTACTATCATCTATCTTCTCTATCTTCTATCTCATCTATCATCTTCTTCTATCTTTTATCTATCTTCTTCTCTCTCTCATCTATTCTTTCTTATCTATCACTCTATCTATCTCTCTCTATCTATCTATCTCTATCTATCTATCTCTCTATCTATCTCATCATCATCTCTCTCTCTCTCTCTCTCTTCTCATCTCTCTCTATCTCTCATCTCTTTCACATTTGTCTGCTCTTATTCTCTTCTCTGCCCCCCCCCCCTCTCTCCCTCTCCACCTCCCCTCCCTCTCTCTCCTCCTCCTCTCTCCACTCATCTCTCTCTCTCCTCTCCTCTCTCTTCTCTCTCTCTCTCTCTCCTGCTTTGTGTTGTTCCCTCTCTGTCCTCTCTGCCTGTTTGTCTGTCTGTCACTCTTGTCTATCTCTCTGCATCTGTTTCTCTCTCTCTCTCTCTCTCTCTCTCTCTCTCTTCTCTCTCTCTCTCTCTCTCCCCTCTCTCTCTCTCTTCTCTCCTCCTCCCTCCTCTCTCTCTCTCTCTCCCTCTCCCTCTCCCCTCCCTCCCTCTCTCTCTCTCTCTCTTTCCTCTTCTCCTCTCTCTCTTCTCTCTCCTCTCTCTCTCTCTCTCTCTCTCTCTCTCTCTCCTCCCTCCCTCCTCTCTCTCTCTCTCTCCTCTCTCTCTCTCCTCCCCCCCACCTCTCCTCTAACACACAAACACACACACACACTACACACACACACACTTTCTCGTAAAAAAGACGTTTATCTTTTCACTAGCTAATTGATCAAAATTAATGTGGGAATGACGCCAGAACCCTAAACAGCGAGACGGATCAGAGAGAAAGAAACAAGGGCCCTGACAGTGCTACACTGACTACAGCATAATGCATACACAGTAAAGCCGGACTGGCTGGTCTCCACGGGGCCATTGTAAGCGAAGCGATCAACTGGAGGACAAAAGATGGTATTGATGTGCGTAACCGCGACACCAAAACTCACTTATAGTAGGGAAAAGGACTGTATGTAGACTTACACATAGATGTAACGGAGTTTTTAGTCCAATTTTTTTCGTTCTTTACTCGACGCTACGTATACACACACGCACGCGCGTGTGTGTGGGTGTGTGTGTGTGTGTGTGTGTGTGTGTGTGTGTGTGCGCGTGCGAGTGCATACATCACACGCACGCACATACGTCAGTCGCCGCGTGTCACACACACACGTACACACACACAGGCGCACACGTGCATGCATGCATACATACATACATACATACAACATACATACATCACTACAACATACATACATACATACATACATACACTACACTCTCTCTCTCTCTCCTCCTCTCTCTCTCTCTCTCATCTCTCTCTCTACTCTCTCTCTCTCTCTCTCTCTCTCCTCTCTCTCCTCTCCCCTCCCCCTCCCCCAGTCTCGTAGGTGCGTGTGTGTAACCGAGTATAAGTAGGGATGTCGTGCTTTTTTGTAACGTATTGAATGGAACGCGTCATTAATGATGTCACATAACGTATGATCTTCAAACTATGACGCCCTTTTTGTGTCTTGTGTAACGTACAACTTCACTGTAGTCAGCGCATGCTATGCACGTCTCTTTCCTTATGCGCTCTTATCAAGATACGAACTTGATGCTGATTCTGTTCTTCATTAGCCACTCTTGAATAAACCATTCGTTGTGTTGTGTTGTGTGTTGTGTGTGTGTGAAAGAGAGAGAGAGGAGAGGGAGCGTGCATGCGTTTTTGCGTGCATGATGGTGTGTGTGTGTGTGTGTTGTGTGTGTGTTCATACATAATTTTATCTCAATCTCTTTTGGTCTCTTTGTGTTGTCTGTCTGTCCATGCGTCCAAGATGTACATGTGTGTGTGTTTCGTGCTGGTGACCCGAAGCCACCAAGGTACGTACCATGTATAATTGACCGGACAGTACAGAGCCTGCGAACACGACCTGGGTGCGCGTTCCAGAAAAGAACAAGTTTTTCTTCTGCACTTCGGGATTAGATGGATAGATCGACGAAGATATGACGTTGCTTTTTCTTGTTGTGCCGGTGGTTTTGACCACGAAACAAGTGTAGCTCGGTTCTTAAGTGTGTGGTGTTGTATTCGTGTTTGGGTGTCTTGTCAGTGTCGTTTTTATATCTGTCGCTGTCTTTGTCTAGCTCTCTGTCTATACTTGAGTCTCTGTCCTGTCCTTGCCTCTGTCTGTCCGTCTGTCTCTGTCTGTCAATGTCGACGTCATGGATTTTTCTCTTTTTTTTCCCCCACGCTATAAATTATTTCTTACTCCCCCCCCCCCCCCCCGGCCAATCCAAAAACAATGCTCGCTCTCTCTCCTCTCTCTCTCTCTCTCTCTCTCTCTCTCTCTCTCTCTCTCTCTCTCTCTCTCTCTCTCTCTCTCTCTCTCTCTCTCTCTCGTGGTTGTGCGTGTGTCAAAGGGAGTGTCTGGATCATTCAGTGTAGGTCTGTGTGTGTGTGTGTTTGTATGTGTGTGCACGCGCGTGCGTGTAGGCTCGCACATGATTTAGAGGCCATATTATGCCCATGTCTTAGGGTGCATAATTGCTTACTTTAACCTCCCCCAGAACTGCCGACTGCAGTCGAAGTTATGTAAGTCTAAAATTATATTTGTATACAACAAAACGTTTCCATATCTTTTTTCTTTTTTTTTTTTTTTTTTGGGGGGGTGGAATCAGGACATTATCTTGTGGTAAAGGTGGATTTATCTCGAGCTGACAAAAGTTCCAAAAGATAGAAATCTTTTACGATATATTTCCTGGTTCCCCAATAATATGTAACACTGTGTAGTTCTATTTTCCTAATTCCTGAAGGAACGAGAAGAGACGATGTGAAGTAGCAGCAATGAAGGCAATGAATGGGACAGGGCAGCTCAGTGGTCAGAGAACTCGTTTTCCCCAAGCCAAGGTTAAGCAGCATGGGCGTGGTTACCAAGTGGATGGGTGACCGTTTGCACGCTTTGGCTTCAGTCACAGCCCCCCACTTCACCTAGCTGTTAATGGGTACCTGCCCTCTTTAGGGTCAGGGAAGATATTTAAGCAGCGAGGGAAGGGAGATGGGCGCCGCCCTCAACATGCTGGCCCCTAGAGAAGCTGAAGTCTCTGATGCCTCGCTCCCCTACATCCACATAGGTTATGAGACACCTTTACCTTTTTACCTTCTTATAAAGGCACCTAGTTCAACAAGAGTGGATGGGCCTCGGGTTGAGTGACACCCTGAGAAAGGTCGAGGACAGAGGGAAATGGGGAGAGCTGGTTGCGAGGTCTTCCGTGACGCCCCTACGGTCTAAACAGACTATGGGATAGAAGAAAGAAGTTCAACAACTAAACTTGCCCGTAGCGTTCAAACTGAAGATGTTATAAAACTTCAAAGGATCATCTCACTTTGATAAAGACTCAGTTTTTTCCTCGCTGTTTTGTCAGTTTTTGCAATTCATTTCGAACAATATTGACAGCTTAATGCTGTGCTTGGCGTTTTTGTCAATGATTGGCAAAGAAATTGTTCAAAATCGAGCCGTTTATTTCATATGTTGTGCTTCCAATTTCTTTCTGGTTCCAGTGAGGAGAAGATTAACAAAGAAAACTTGATCCTTTATTGTCTTCGTTATTGCATTTTGTTCAATATTCAGTCTTTCAGAAGGCTGGCGGAAAATCAGGGGAAAAAACACATTGATGAGAAAGACAGGGATGGACAGAGGGAAAGAGAGAGGAACAGCACTATTCAAACTAATCCATGGGCTTTGTGCGGAACAGTGATAAAAGAATCCCGAAATTAAAACGAGGGAAAACGGTGTGTCTGTGTGTGTGTGTCTGTGTGTGTCTGTGTTGTGTGTGTGTGTGTGAGTGTTTGTGTGTGTGTGTGTGTGCGCGCGCGCGCGCGCGTGTGTGTGTATGTTGTGTGTGTCTTGTGTGTGTGTGTGTGTGTGTGTGTGTGTGTGTGTGTGTGGTGTGAGAGAGAGAGAGAGAGAGAGAGAGAGAGAGAGAGAGAGAGAGAGAGAGAGAGAGAGAGAGAGAAGAGAGAGACTAAGAATGCAACATTTGAATACGTGCATGTTTACGCAGCCTGTCGGTCTAGAAATCAATTTCAAAACATAGGAATAAAGACACTGATTTTGAAACATGCAAAGAAAAGTCGATAGAAAACATAGTATCAAAGCCGTAAATGACGTCTGACCAGAAAAAAAAAATGTATTATCAATTTGTTATGTAAATAAGCACACAAACTGACTGTTAAACACACACACGACTTTTATATGAGTAAACTATCATTAGATGGACACGTAAATAAGTTTAGAAGTTGATTAATTTCATTTGCTTATAACTTTCAGATAACGTTGATAAGAGAGATGTGTACACATAGTTATGCATAATCTTTTCGTGATAAGGACTCAAATCCCTGACGGATGTATGATGCAGAATTACTCGCACACTGTCACATCTCATTTGACAAAATCAAAATCCGAGAAAAATATCTAAATTTTAAAAAGAAAATGTTTGGCAATCTCCGCAGATTTGGTTTCTAAAGTAGCTTGCTTTTTTAGTTTATGCCTTTCATTCTTGCGTCATACATGTATGTGAATTACGTTGTCAATGTTAAGACATGACGCTAAAAGATCTACTTTTTATTTTTATTAAGACATTTCGAATCAGTTTTCCCTGCTAGCTATGTTATCAGTGATCTTTCAGATTCGGTTTGGACTTATTTATCCACTGATCTTTAATTGTTTGAGCACTTTTTTTATACTTAGTTTGTTTTTGCTCTATATCAAAGCGTGTAAAGCATACCTTATATTCTACGCTACATCCACCAAGAAACCCACATGCTAAAATAATACTACAGTTATGCTTAAACTTAATGCGCTTGTCAAGCCCTGGGTACGTATTGAGTAAGCTTATATTTCAGCAGTATGTCGAGCATTGACACATCTTACAAGATCTTTAACGTCCTTAGCTGATCCTCTGCGTATGCTTATGCACAAACGGGATTGGTACATCACAAGCCTTCACATAGGTGTAAGTTGACCGGGAAGATGGTAAACATTCTTGGTGTTGCTCTACAAGACCTGCTGAGATTCAAGTCTCCAGTTTGACCACTTGTACAGTGAACGTTTTAACGTACTAACCGCTCAGCAATCTTACAGTTTCTTTCCTTCGTCTTCAGTGCTTTAAAAAAAAATCCCTTTTCTGCCAGAGCGCAATTTCCTACCAAAGATTTTTGTCTGGATTTTCTTGTATCTCATTTCCTGGTCGTCGCAAATGATGTTGTTCCCTTTGTATTATGAAAGTAATTATTTTAGCAAACAATACCGATGATTAAGAATCCAGCCTGGGTTTTTTCCATTGCAATTACCTGGTCTTTTCTGTAATAACTGTACTGTCTTCTTTTCTTCGTTTTTCCGTAAAATTGATGCTATACATCGATTTGTATCCCCCCCCTTTTTTTTTTTTCTCTCGTCACAAATGTTTATAAATCCTGATGGAAATTGTAACAGCAAGAACCTTGTAGTTGGCAAAACACACACACACACACACACACACACACACACACACACACACACACACACACACACGCACACGTGCGCACGCACGCGCACTTAAACATGCTAGCACTTATACATGCACGCATACACCAACTCTGTATCTCTCTGTCTCTGTCTCTGTCTCTGTCTCTGTCTCTCTCTCTCTCTCTCTCTCTCTCTCTCTCTCTCTCTCTCTCTCTCTCTCTCTCTCTCTCTCTGACTCTGTGTCATTTTCTCTCTCCCCCTCCTATCTGTCTCCCTCCCCTACCTTTCTCTCTCCCTTTCTCTCTTAATGAAATTTCAGAGTCAATAACCTGTTAAAAAGCAAGGGGTATGTCGGTCAGAACACCTGTTAAAAAGCAAGATATATCCCTTGCTTTTTAACAGGTGTTTGTGATATCAGTCAACCACCTGTTAAAAAGCAAGGGATATCACAAACACCTGTTAAAAAGCAAGGGACATCACAAACACCTGTTAAAAAGCAAGGGATATCACAAACACCTGTTTTAAAAAGCAAGGGACATCACAAACACCTGTTAAAAAGCAAGGGATATCACAAACACCTGTTAAAAAGCAAGGGATATCACAAACACCTGTTAAAAAGCAAGGGATATCACAAACACCTGTTAAAAAGCAAGGGACATCACAAACACCTGTTAAAAAGCAAGGGACATCACAAACACCTGTTAAAAAGCAAGGGATATCACAAACACCTGTTAAAAAGCAAGGGATATCACAAACACCTGTTAAAAAGCAAGGGATATCACAAACACCTGTTAAAAAGCAAGGGATATCACAAACACCTGTTAAAAAGCAAGGGATATCACAACCTTAAAGCAAGGAATCACAAACCTGTTAAAAAGCAAGGGATATCACAAACACCTGTTAAAAAGCAAGGGATATCACAAACACCTGTTAAAAAGCAAGTAAAACGCAGCATATATGAAATCTGCTGAAAAGGCAAGAGATGGCACAAGGTATAGAACCTGTTTAAATGGTAAATAATGGCACAGTCAAAATCTGCTGATAATGCGTAAACTGGCACAGGGTAAAACATATCAAAAAGGGCAACAACAAAAAAGCCTTAAACTGGAAACAGACATAACGGGCAAGAAATACCGTGGACTGGAAACCGACTGGCATGGCAAGTAATGCCACAGTCAAAAACCTGTTTTAAATGGCAATTTAAAAAGCAACTAATGTCACTGCAACCTGTTGAAAATGGCAAGAAATGCCTTAAGCTAAAAACCGACCGAAATGGCAAGAAATGCCTCAGATCGGAACCCAACTCAAATGGCAGAAAAAGCCGCGGGCTGGGCACCCGATGGCAGGCAGTGTGTGTTACCAGGGGGTTGGCATGGCAGAGAATGGCACGCAGGGGCACTAGTGCCGTGCCTGCTGGGAGGGAGGGGGGGGGGGTTGATGGTGTGAGGGAGGAGAGCTGTCAGGGGCACCCAGGCTTTTGTCTCCCCGGCACCACGGCCCCTGATGGCTCCTGCAGTGTGGGTAGGCAAGATGGATGGAGGGAGGGAGGGAGAGGGACACCGATAAGAGGATTTCTGCGTCCCCTGTCCGCCTCCTTCCTGCTTCTTTTCTGTCTGTCTTTGTCTGTCTTTCTTTCTTTCTTTGTCGTTCTGTCGTCTCGTTCTTTCTTTCTTTCTCTTCTTTTCTTTCTTTCTTTCTTTCTTTCTTTCTTCTTTTCTTTCTTTCTTTTCTTTCTTTCTTTCTTTCTTTCTTTCTTCTTTCTTTTCTTTTCTTTCTTTCTTCTTTCTTCTTCGTTCTTTTGTTTCGTGTATCTCTCAGTGCTCGTCTTGTCTCTGTTTGTTTCCATCTGTCTGTCTGTCTGTCTGTTCTGTCTGTCTTTTTCTTTCTTTCTTTCTTTGCTTTCTTTCTTTCTTTCTTTCTTTCTTTCTTTTTGTTTCGTGTACTCTCTCAGTGCTTGTCTCTGTCTCTGTTTGTTTCCATCTGTCTGTCTGTCTGTCTGTTCTTTTTCTCTCTTTTCTTCTTCTCTTCTCTCTTCTTCTCTCTCATCTCTTCTCTCTCTGCTCTCTTCGTCTGCTCTCTCTCCCCTCTCTCTCTCTCTCTCTCTCTCTCTCTCCTCTCTCTCTCTCTCTCTCTCTCTCTCTCTCTCTCTCTCTCTCTCTCTCTCTCTCTCTCTCTCTCTCTCTCCTCCCACCCCCCCCCCCCGACATATTGCGAAAAGTAGAAGAAATCAGAAGATTCTTTCAGTTTTTGATGATGGGGCAAGAGGTTTCGTTTTCAATAGTTTGCTGAAAACTGAAGAGCAATAGCTTTCTCTTTTTTATTTGGGTGTTTTGTTTTGTTTTGTTTTTACGTCTTCATGTTTAATATCTTGAAAGCAGATGTCATATTTCTATTTAATATGTCACTGACGTGAAAGCAGCGATAATGTCGGTTTTGGAATGCAACCTTTCCTTTCCACATGTAATAACTCAGCGCAGATTTCATGTTTACAGGTCCTGTTTCATTCAGATGTAAGGAGTGATGAAAAGGTTCTCTCTCTCTCTCTCCTCTCTCTCTTTTTCTTCTCTCTTCTCTCTCTCTCTCTCTCTCTCTCTCTCTCTCTCTCTCTCTCTCTCTCTCTCTCTCTCTCTCTCTCTCTCTCTCTCTCTCTCTCCTCTCTCTCTCTTCTCTCCTCTTCTCTCCTCTCTCTCTCCCTCCTCCTCTCTCCTCTCTCTCTCCTCTCTCTCTCTCTCTCTCTCTCTCTCTCTGCATTATGTATGTATGTCCGTATGTACATTCTTCTATGTATTTATGTATGTATGTATGTTATGTAATGTATGTATGTATCTATCTATATATATTATCTATTATATGTATATATATATATATATATATATATATATATATATATATATATATATATATATATGTGTGTGTGTGTGTGTGTGTGTGTGTGTGTGTGTGTGTTGTGTGTGTGTGTGTGATTATGCATTTTTATATTCAGTAAGCTGATAAGATAAATATACGCAGTGCCATTTATATGTTGGGCAAACTTTGTCGAGCTTCTTACGGATGTTTATAGGAGTATTTAAGCATTGCTGGCTGGGTTTTTTTTTTAATGTGTTAAAGACATTATGGCAAAGTTTATACCGTTGTGAATGTTTATAGTGTGTTTTTAGCAGGAAGCAGTCAGAGTTCATTACAAATATGCTTTCAGCTTTCTGCAGTAGGCTAGAAACAACAACTGTATGGAAACTCAGCCGTTCACTGTTCTTCACATGTTGGCAGTTGACGATATAAAGTAATATTTGCTTTAAAACTCGATGTTTCACCGTTTCATTGATTCAAAGCTGCTTTCTATATAGATGCGTGTATTTCACGGTTAGATTTTTTTCCAGCAGCATGCTTTGGTTGGAAACTAGGATAATATGATAAGTGTCACTTTTACGTACACAATCAATTAATTTGTTGCACACACAGATTACACATCTGTTGATTTTGCGGTTGAGAATTTGTGAATTAGTGTTCTGGAATAGAACCTTGCATATATAATATCCCTGTCCCATGAAACCACGAGATCAAAATAGTAAATTTTGATGTTATTCTATCTTTTTGGTAGAATCTGATAACAGAAGCAAGAAATGGCCTATTCTTCCGACAGGCAAAACATGTTTTAACGACGACGTACGTTGTACGCAACAGGATCTTTGTTTATCGTCCCATCTGATTGACATTGATAAAGAAACAAAACTGATTACAGCACAAGATGGTAGCAACCGTGAACAAATAGAATAAGTTTTAACAGTATACATGTTCGAAATAGTTTGAAAAAGAAATAAGGACCTGATGACAAGATGGTGGCAAAACTGAAAAAAGGAACATCATTGTGTTAACAGTCTAAACGTTTATCTGCTGTCAGTTTTGTCCCAAGGGAGTGTAGGAGCGGGTGTGTGCACGACAGACTGTCCCCACTGCTGACGCCTGCTGTGTGGTTTAGAGCTGTTGGCCACACAGGGACAGGCTACCAGCATCTGTCTGGGGTTTTCTGCTAACACCCGCCAATGGCTTCCATGCCATCACTTGATACCATTTCTGCACTAACTGCAGTTGAAGGGAGGTTGTTTGGTTTTTTTTTCGTTCTGCAGCTAGAGCTCCAAGTTTCATAAATGGAAAGATTTGTGTATGTGACCGTTTTTGCCCGTGAAGGTAGCCGTATTTCGACAAGGGGAATAAAGCCCTGATGGGATGTGTTGCAGTCTCTGACACCAAAGCATAGGCCAGTTCATTTGAATAGTTCCAATACTTTTTCTTTGAGACTTTGCTTTTCAAATGCAGTGAAGTTGGCTGTCATATTTATTCGTCAATCGCTTTATCCGCTCTGATGTCTTTCGTTCATTCCTGTCTGCCTCACTGTCTGCACACTTGTGAAACTTCTCTTAACTCGAATCGTATCCTTCCCTTCTCCAATATCATTCTTTTCGTGAAATGAAGCGCAGGCTTTTCATGAAGGCTTTTCTGCTTGTCAAACTGTCTGAAACCTTTTAGGCCTGAAAGACTTGGCTTCAAATTGCTGTGGGGTATACAACTTGTACACCTTGCCAGTCTTATCAGTCGGGTTGTTACTGAAGAAATATTCCAGCAACTATATCGTCTTTCACGCCCCAAAAATGTTTTTGACAGACTGGGCAGGACGGAAATCCGCATTCCAGTTCTTGAATGCAATACCTTCCCCCTACCCTCTGAGCAGTTAAAGTAGACTATGTGTTTGGTCAGTACGTATTTGTAGTTGTGGAGTGCATGTCAAAGTCTGTATTGATTCTCTTAGGCACGTCTGAGCCAGAGACGGGTGAAGACTTGAGGATAAAACTTGACGGGTGACTATTCTGTCTGGTGTGTATGGTAGTGTGTCGGTGCAGTGAGATGCTTGCTTGTATGTATGGATGGAACAAGGTTTGAAGGGATGCTGGTTCCCTCGTGGATGTGTTCATGCTGGAGTTCTGATAGGATCCCAGCAACTCCCTACACTGAAACACCACGAGATTGACCCTGCGTATTCCGTTATCCTCCAAATGAAAGAGCAGATAAACAGATAGATGATCCCGAGGAGGATGAGACAGCTTGGTGGGTAGAGCCTTGCACTTGCATTCTGACGGTCTGAGTTCGAACCGCCACCAAGTCGCCTGATCACGGGGATATCCCTTAACATCATTGCCGACTCCACACCCCTGATTGTCCCTTGATTCGACGATAGATCGAGGTCCCGTGTGTGAACGCACACAGAACGTCTTACGCACATGTTAAAACCTGTTTCTATATTACTGTAGAGTAGGCCGTTGTGGGCCGGTGTGAACGGGTGACAAATTGCATGCACACAGGGACTGAATGTAAATTAAAAAAACCCACACAATTGCTTATCCATTATCCTGGAGATAGAGGAATGTAAAATGTGTAACAATAAAAAGTATTATGTGAAATCCGTTGTACTTCTTAATAATGACACTTTTCTCGCTTGAGCTGACAAACAGTGTCGGTTGTTTGAATGCATCACTTTATCAAGTTCGCCTTTTTCCCGCCTGCCCTACCCAGGCCTCCTATGCCTTATATCAAACTTTTTGTGCTTCTTTTCCAAACTTGTAAATCTACACCATGAGGTCAGAAACTTTTCTTGTTGTTTTTCTTGCTTCTCCGTCTTGATTTAGTTTTTACCCTTTTAACTGAAATGAATACACTGTGTGGTGTTTTTTTCGAGAGGCTGTTAATTTGCTTGCCAAGCTCTCCAAGATTATTCTGGCACTTTTATAGATATGATTTTTGTTTTTTCTTACTTTTTCTATGGACTACATACAACAACAAATAATTTTTACATGCAAAATACAGGAGTAAACCTGGATATCTCGTGGCTACTGTTGTTTCAAAGTTGTTGTTTTTTATGGTGATGTTTTTCGTGAGGTATAAAATCTTTTCTGTAAAATGGTACTGTATGTCGTTGCTGCTGAAATTCCAAGCTGTGTTTATTAGGAAAACTATTCTGTGTTCATAATCTTTCTGGCTGTGTTCTTTGCAAACAATCAGGACACTGTAGTGATACTAACAGATCAGGACATTAAACTGAATGCAACAAATCAGGACATTACATTGAATGTAACAGACTAGGACATTATACTGACATAACAAACCAGGACATTGTACTGAATGTAACAATTGAGGACACTATACTGAATGTAACAATTGAGGACACTATACTGAATGTAACAATTGAGGACACTATACTGAATGTAACAATTGAGGACACTATACTGAATGTAACAATTGAGACACTAACGAATGAACAACCAGACTATACTGAATGTAACAACCAGGACACATACTGAAAACAACCAGGACATTATACTGAATGTAACAAATCAGGACATTATACTGAATGTTATGTATATTCGTATTATTCTAACTCTTCTAAAATTGTTGACCATGAAGCGTTTTTAGATAACGCCTTCCTCTTTTTGAGAAATGTTTAAAACATAACAATTCTCTCTATGCCGAAGTCGGATGCACTGGGCCTGACTTGTCAGGTGCTTAATGGCAGCGTAACGCATTTTCGCTCATATGACAGACAACAATAGTTGCTGTCTGAGTTTTCTACGACGAGGAAGAAGGAAGAGAAGATGATAAGCACCCTTATAATTATATACACCCCTGCTTAGATTAAAAGCAAAGTCTTCAGGATCTCTCAAAACCAAAACTTATGATTTTTTTTTTCCAATAGAAATGATTAACTCCCACAGTTTTTTTTTAAATACAAACAAAATAATTCTGGAAAAGAAAAAGTAACAACAAAAACACCCAATATGCCATTCCTACAATTTTCCCGCAGATTAAGAAAAGAAATACGAGAAAGATGGTAATGACAACGAGTTGTGTGTGTGGTGTGTGTGTGTGTGTGTGTGTGTTGTGTGTGTGTGTGTGTGGTGTGTGTGAGAGAGAGAGAGACAGAGAGAGAGAGTAGAGAGAGAGAGAGAGAGAGAGAGAGAGAGAGAGAGAGAGAGAGAGAGAGAGAGAGAGAGAACACTAACGGCATAAAACGTATTTCTCCCACCACCAGTTTTCTTCAAACAATCCCTTAATGGTTTCAAAGCAGCTCACAGGGAATCACAGCATCTTAATGCAGAGATTTACGGCTGGCTGGCAGCTATACGGAGCCAAACCACCACATCTGTCTTGCCCAAACTGAAGTTTCTCCAGCCCCCTGCAAATGGCTTCCCATGGCATCACTTAATATGATTTTGTGCTGACTGGAATTGAAGAGATTGGGAGGGAGGGAGGAGGGGGTATAAGAAGTAGGGGGGGGGGGGGGGTAATTGAAGTGTGGAGGTGTGGGTGTGTACACTGTTCTAGAATCTTTAGTAATGTCCGTGTACGAGGGTCCACTGGTTTTGTTTTGTTTGTTGACTTGTTTTCTTCTCCCTTCTTTTTTTACTTTTGCCATGAATGGAGGCTGGGCAGGAAACGTTACTGCATGGTAAAGGAATACACATTCAAGTATCATAGTCCAGGGAAAAATCCGAACCGCCCTCCCCCCTACACAAAACAATATGTATTATATACAGATGTATATTCTTTACTTTTTCTTTCCCCCTCCCCTCCTCTTACCCCCTCCCCCCTCTCTCTCTCTCTCTCCTCTCTCTCTCCCCTCGTGTGTGTGTGTGTGTGTGTCGCGCGCGCGGTGTGTGTGTGTGTGTGAATGATTTCCTATTTTTTCTGAAGGGAGTTTCAAGACATTTCTTTGTCTGTCCAACTTTTCCAAAATGTTTTGGACACGGGAAGTTTATTTCAAATTGCTGCAGACTACACGCGTTGTGATCCATTGACCTTGTCAGTTCTGTTGTTTCTGACAACTGAACCGTAGTGATGGCGTCTTGTTTTGCTTGAGAGTGCTTTGGCAGGTTTGGTAAAGAGTACCATATGTATTCCTTCTCTTCTTCTCTTCTTCATCTTCTTCTCTTCTTCTTCTTCTTCTTCTTCTTCTTCTTCTTCTTCTTTCTTCTTCTTCTCTTCTTCTCTTCCTCCTCCTCCTCTCTCTTCTCCCCCCCCTCCTCTTCCTCTTCTCTCCTCCTCTCCTCCTCTCTCTTCTTCTTCTTCTTCTTCTTCTTCTTCTTCTTCTTCTTCTTCTTTCTTCTTCTTCTTCTTCTTCTCCTCAAGCGCTTAGACAGCAAATATCATTGACTGTCAGAAAATGCGTTGGCTGCCGTTAAAATCGGACAAGTCAGTTCTGGATACGTCAAATTTCGACGTAGGAGATAATATTCATCCTCTACCCTCTTTATCATCACAGCCACTGCCATAATCTCAAGATTATTTTTTTTTAAAGATTTAAAAGTACTTAGTGGGTAGGTAGGCAAGTAGTTAAGCCTAGTCATCACTATTTTTTTGCGTAAGAGAACTGGGTTGGGATACAAACTTTGGGTAGATCTTAGAAGTCACTTTTTTCTGACATGTTTTTGTTGAATGTGGGAGTAAGGATCGGTAGGCGGAGGGAGCGAGGATGAGATGTTTGCTTATCTGAGAGCTTTATGGTTCGATGGCATGTTTGATTTTACTTGTGCCTGTCTGTGTGGCGGTCTGATTCTGTTTGTCTGGGTTTTTTTTCTATCTGTCCTTAATATGTGTGCGTGCGTCAGTCTGTCTGTCTGTCTGTCTGTCTGTCTGTCTGTCTCTCTCTCTCTTCTCTCGTCTTCTCTCTCTCTCTCTCTCTCTCTCTCTCTCTCTCTCTCTCCCTCCCTCCCTCCCTCCTCTCTCTCCCTCCTCTCTCTCCACCCCCCTCTCTTCCCCTCTCCTCCCTCTCTCTCACCCCCCCCCTCTCTCTCTCTCCCTCCCTCCTCTCCTCTCTCCCTCCCCTGCATTACACATTTTATAAGCGGTAAAAAACGATGATTGTGTAAGATGTCATGTACACCAAGAGCAAACTTTGCTGACTGCTCTCCGATGCTTGCAAAGTATTTAGCGCATTCGCCCAAAGTTGGAGCATACAGAGATTTCAGGAGAGGTATTACCAAACTTTTTATTCACAAGAATATTTACAGCATAGTTTGGCATCAGTTAGATTCTGTTACAAATTTACGCTAGGCTTTCTGTGCATTAGTCAGAAAAAAGGTATTTTATCGGCAGGAGCAGGTGGTTGTATTGTTTTCCCATAAAGCTTGGCAAATCACCGGTGTGACGATTCTCAGCTGTATTGTATGGAAATTGTATTTTTTATGGTCAGAATCGTTGTACAGATGCATCTTCGGCAAAGAAAGCAGGATATCGCGCTCAAAGAAATGTATAGATGCTACATCATTAAGTTAGTCATTGTAAGGTGGGAAGCAGTAAAATATAAAAATTATCAACTGCATAATTACTTAGCTTCTCCTGCAGAAGAACGTGGAGTACCATTCAGGTTGTAATCTCACCCTGCATCGACAAGTAATTTAGATACTTTCAACCGTAAGGTAGGTGTCCCATGACCTATGTGGTCGTAGGGGCGAGAGGCATCAGAGACCTCAGCTTCTCCAGGGGCCAGCATGTTGAGGGCGGGGCCCATTTCCTCTCCCTCGCTGCTTTATCTTCCCTGACCCTGAATAGGAAAGGTACCTATTTAAAGATGATTGAACTGGGTGGCTGCGCTGAAATCAAGGTGCAGACGGTCACCCATCCACTTGGTAACCACGGTCGATGCTGCTTAACCTTAGCTGGGGGGGGGGGGGGCAAGCGAGTGCTCTGACCACTGAGCTATCCTGTCCCCTTTCAACCATTAATCCAGAAAAAAACTACTGTATATATAATAAAAAGCAACAGCAAAGTAACACACAACAGTAGACATTCACGTATGATCACAGTCAGACATGGCGAAAGAACATAAAAGGAAAAAAAAAAGGTTATGGCATAAAGATACTGCTCCCACCGCTTTCCCTCTACAAACCTAGGATGGTTTTGAAGCCTCCCCCTGCAGACCAGCCCCTCAGACCTCTACTGCCGTGTGATTCACGCCTGCTGGCCACACTGAGGCAAGCCACGAGCATCGGTCTTGCTCTGAGAGGATTTTCCTCAGCTCAGCGCCGATTGCTTTCCAGGCCACCACTTGATATGATTTTGTGCTGACTGGAATGGAACAGGGTGGGGGGGGGGGGGTAACAGATTAGTTTTGCTGGTGGGGTAAGGGGGGACGCACGCCCACTGGTGAAGGCTTATGTGACCGCCGTGTATATGGATGCACTCATCTGTGTCTTTTGCAATTTTTCCGGTGTTAAAAGTATAGAAAAGAAAACGCCCAAAACTTCTGCTACTGCATTTCTTTCAGTAGTGTTGCCTCTCGCCCTACCAAAGCCATTTTCATTTCATGCTCTTTTTTTTAAACTACCTAGTTTTTTCCACACATATAAAACTTATTGAAAAAAGTAAATGTTTGAAAAACTTCTGCTTTTTTTTTTTTTTTTTTTTACTTCTAAAGTGATTGTCACTTTTGCATGAAGCTGTTTAGCTTGTCACTAAAATCGTATTCTGGCAAGTGGAATCTTGTCTGCAGGGATGGAAAGTATGTACGTACTGAACTTGTCAGTTGGTCTGCATCAAAATACCTCCAGAGAGCACCAGTGAGTTTTTTGAATGTCTAAGACAGGCTGGTAAAAGCAACAATATAGTGATTTTACCCTTGTCTACTATTCCTCTCTCTGTTCTCTGTCTGTCTGTCTGTCTGTCTGTTCTGTCTCTCTCTCTCTCTCTCTCTCTCTCTCTCTCTCTCTCTCTCTCTCTCTCTCTCTCTCTCTCTCTCTCTTCTCTCTCTCTCTCTCTCTCTCTCTCTCTCTCTCTTCTCCGCACCTCCCCACCACATCTCTAGAGATTTATGTACTCAGTCTGCGGGTGATGGTTGCTGTAAAGAGAGGAGCATTCCCGAGTTTGTATCGATCTCTGTGACCTACGTACGTCTGTCTAAGGCGGAGTGGAAACGCTGGGGAAAACTTTACACATGACTTTTTGGTCCGCCTTTTAGTAGAGTGGGGGAGGGCGTGTGTTCAGTCAGATGCTTGCTTGTTTGCAGTGTTTAGGGACACTGAAGGACTCTGGTTTTCATACTGTCTTTTGGTGACTTGTTTGTTTGCCTGTCCATCTATCTTTCGATCTGTGTATGCCTAATTTCACTAAAGCACGCACAACAACTCTAGAAACACACACAGATACATAGATACATACATACATAGAACATACATACATACATACATACATACATACATACATACATACATAGATACATGCATGCATACATGCATGCATCATCATGCATGCATCCATGCAATGCTTACACATGTGCAAGCATGCTCATGCACCTACACACACACAAGCACGCGTAATTGTATGCATACACACACATACACACAGACTCACAATCCAATACATGCATCAAAGTCTTATCAGAAGAATCTGTTCTTATAGCAAAAGACTCAAATTGAGAACAAGTCATTAAGACTAAGAATCAAGTAAGAAAAGGAGAGACATAGAGACAGACAGAAGACAAACAAGCCACAAAAAAACTCTATGTAAAACCATTCACCACGTAAAAATTAAGGAAACTGAAAAACAAACCGAGATGACTTCAAGATTCTAACTGAAAAAGGAACACAATAAGATAAAACACGAACGTATAATTTCTCTCATCAGTTTTTCTTTTCTTTTCGCCATTATCAACAGTTGAGTTGGCTTCAGAGCATCATGGTGCATAACAGGGTCTCAATTGGTTAATGCCGAGTGATCCACGAGTGTGGGCACACTGAGGCAAGCCACAAGCATCTGTCTTGCTCTGAGGGGTTGGCTGGACTCCCTGCCAATTGCCGTCCCTGCCATCGCTTAATATGATTTCGTGCTGACTGCAAGTGAAGGGTGTTCATTTAGACAGAGGGGGAGAGAGAGGGGGGTAGAGAGAGAGAGAGGGGTGGAAAAGAGAGAGGAGAGAGAGAGCGAGAGGGGGGAGAGACAGAGAGAGAGAGGAGAGAGTTATTATTATGTTTTTTTTTTATTGATTTATTCTTTTTTATCACGGATAATGGAAAAAAACACTCGTGTGCTTTTTTTCGTCCAGTCCCCGTGTGTATCCAGTTGTGTAAATATTGTCATCTGTTCCCACCAACACAGGATGGCCTACTCTTACGAAAAGCGGAACAGGATTTAACGTGTGCGCAAGATGTTCTGCGTGCGTTTCGCACACGGGGCTCAGTTTATAGTCTCTATGTGTGTGTGTGTGTGTGTGGTGTGTGTGGTGTGTGTGTGTGTGTGTGGGTGTGTGTGTGTACCTGCGTGTGTGCGTGCGTGTGTGTGTGCACACTTTATGGCACTCAAATGACGGCCTAAAGCGTGGTTGCAACTTTGATTTCTTTAATGAGGAAAAATAAAACAGCTCTGCAAAACTTGTGATGATATTTGCATACATTATCTCTTGTGCGTCTCTCCCCTTTCTCTCTGTCTGTCTTCTGTCTGTCTGTCCTCCTCTCTCTACTCTCTTCTCTCTCTCTCTTCTCATCCTCTCTCTTCTTCTTCTCTCTCTCCTCTCTTCTCTCTCTCTTCTTCTTGGGACGGATAGCTAGTGTCAGACATTGCGCAATTGCGACCCGTTCGAGTCCGGTCGGGAATTTTCTCCTGGACTTAACACAGTGCTGATCCACTCTCCCAAAGTCCTTCGGATGGACTTTAACGAGGCCCCGTGCGAACGCACTGACATCTCGCCACGTTAATCCGTTCCGCTTTCGTAAGAGTGACCTCGGTCCGGTGGAACAGATGACAATATTACAAAACTGCATACACACGGACCGATGAAAAAGCACATGATTGCTATTCTGTATCCTCGTATAAGATTAAATAATAATAATAAAATCTCTCTCTCTCTCTCTCGCTCTCGCTCTCTTCGTTTTTACTTTCTTTTTTTCTTTCTTTCTTACTTTCTTTCTTTCTTATTTCACAGTTTCAATATCTCTATACCATTCATCTAAAAGCATGCATGACATATCTGTATCAGAGTTACAAATGGAATGGATTACGGAGAAATACAAGACACAGCCTAAAGGATAGCAGCAGTCGATACGTAAATAGGTAACTAGGTTATCAGAAAGGGAAAAATAAGACAAGCAAGCTTATTACACTAAAGGCAGTCATACAATTCAGGGCAACTGTTCGATTTTGTAAAGACCTGTAGTGTTTTCTGTCTACTTTTCTTCATCCTATTTTTCACATTTCTGGTAGAGGCCTGAAAATATGTTTGTGGTTGCCAACCCTAATACACAGTTTTATTTCAGAAATGGATCCTATATTCAGCTTTATCATTATTTCTCCTGACAATACGATTCAGTTATAACACTTTGCTTCTGAACCTCAAAATATCGAACTGATTGTGAATACATCAGAATGACGAATACATGATATTTGTGAATACATCAATAAATGTTCAGTATACCGGGCACCAGAACTGCCCCAGCCTTGTCCATGTGTTGTGTCTGCCAGGTCTCCATCAGTATCAGCACTCTAGCATTGTCAACCTGTAGGAAGCAACAGAAAAGGTTTCTGTACTCTTTGCCCCTCCATCATGCTTCAACCCTTCTGCTGAATTAGTGAAAGCTTTTCAAACTGCGTTTTCCCCCCAGCCAGCCCTCTCAAACCTTGCTGGCAAATGGACTCCCTTCCAAATAGATACAGTGCATGCAACTTGTTCGTCAGCTAACTTTATCACTGTACCTGTCATGGACATTCGGTCACAGACACGTGGCCCTTTTTCCTGCCCTATAGTGTCATTGACAGCCTGGTACAGACGACAAGCAAGTTTGTACCCGAGACGTCAGCCCTGAACAGTTTTTATGTCCTTGGCCAGTAGGTACTGGCAGAGCTGTAAAGCGAGCATGTGGAAGTCGTCATTGATCTTTTGTACTTACAGTTGAGCCAGGCAGGAGTAGAGACTTTCAGGGGGTAGCTTTACACATGGATTTTTTTTGTCTGGGTGTCTGTGGAGGCTGGCTGTGTGAGATGCTTGCTTCTTGTCTGGAAAAGTTTATGGTCTGGAGGGATGTTTGGTTTTGTCAGTCTAAGTGTCGGTGTTTTTCCCCCTTCCACTCTCGCACGCGCTCACACACACACATACTCTCACACACCGCGTGCACACACCACACACGCACGCCACACACGCACGCACGCACGCACACAACACATCACAAACAAATACCACAATCACACACTTGCGTGCGTGATGTGCATGCACGCACGCACAGACACACTCACACACATCCCCTAGTGTATGCACCAAAGTCTTGTTTGGATAATCCTTTTCAAAGCAAACGTTAGCAATGGATCAGAGTGGCAATACAAATTAATCGGGTATTGTATTCAATTCAAGTCACGCAGATTTCTGCATGAATTCAGGCTGCTCCCCCAGGGAACTGTTGTTGCTATGAAAGCAGCACCAACCATCATATATATTTTTTTTTCCCTGTCTGCTACTATAATTTCTAAACGCATTGATTTCTAAACCATCTTTTTTCAAGCATGAATCTTTCCTCTAACACTGGCCAGTTATTTCCAGAGAGCTGATATATGCTCTGTAGTCTTTCACTGTAGATTGGCAGTTTTAAATGCTAGCACAAAGGCTTTGGTATTTTCTGCTTCTCCATCTGTCTCTTTTTTGAAAGCAAGTGCAGTTCTACATATCTAGCGTAATTTTCTAAAGGGTATCAAATGTTTGAAGGTTATGACAATATTTTAAGATTATGGATGACTACAGCAAGATTTTTAAGTGCAGTATCAATCTGCACTTATGCGATTTTTTATTCATTAACAAAAATCAGCCCCCCCAAAATTGCCAGCAGCCACAAGATAACACATTGTATCCCCATTCCTATATTTTTTGTCCTTAAAACTGAAAAAAAAAAAGCAAAATCTTATGTTACAGGAAGAAGAAGAATGAGAATGAAATGGTATAAACTTCTTAATTCCTCGGTTTTTTGGCGGGGGATAAATCTCGAAATGGTCGAAAGCATTCGCCCTGCTGGAAGAGAGTGTGGTGTTGGTGACTGCTGTGTGATTCAGGGCTGCGGGCCGCAGGGAGGCAAGCCACCAGCATCTGTCTTGCTGAAAGGAGATCTCTGACCTCCTGTCAACTGCTCTCCACGCCATTGCTTAATATGATTTTCGTGCCGACTGGAAGTGAAGGGGTGTGTGCATGAGGGGGGGGGTGGGAGTGGAGAGGATAAGTGTGGGGGGATTGTGGAGAGTGATGTGTGTCAGTTTGTCTGTCATCGCGGATGTTTGTGCGTGTCTGTCCAGGGAGTGTTGGGCGCGATGTGTGCCAGGCTGCACTGAACATCTGTTGCTGTTTGACTTTGAAATGTGCCCTGCACATACACACATAAACAAACACACACACAAGCACACACACATACAAACACGCATACATGTACACACACTCTCACACACATACACACACACATAGAGAGAGAGAGGCAAACGTATTCACAAATCTCTTTTTTCAGAAGAAGCAACAAGTTGTTGCTGAAAGCCTTTACTGTTGCAGATGCCTGTAAAGATGTGATGTACTTGTAGCAGTAAAGTACTAAACATTCAATCCATCCAATTACAATTTTTTTAAAATGGAACATGAAATCATTGTCTGATATCAGCAACATCAACATCAGCAGTCTCTCCGCCAAGATGGTGTCTGGGAGGACGCGGTGATCGACAATTCCCTCCAGGCTGTCTGTCTGACTGTCTCCAGCCTTTGGCAGTAACAGCACAGCCATGTCAAGGCCGGTTCAGTCTTTGGTGTTCTGCATCATCCAGTTCTTCCATATGTCTACCCCTGCGTCTTCCTCCTCAAGGGTCCCCTTAGGATAGTTTTGGCAAGAGAGTTATGATTCGTGTGGTGACCAAAACCAATCGTTTCTGTCAAGCTCACACAGTGACATGAGATACTACACAATTCTCCAAAGAGCTTTGCTTTTTTCAACTCTCAAGTTCTGCTCTCACTTTTTTGTTATGAGCTGTCGTTTAGTTCTTTTTCGTTCTTGCTGGTATTAAGTCTGTAAAAAAAATACATGAGCTTTATAATCTTAAAATACTAGAGCGAAGTTGAATGGATAGATCCTGAGATATGAGTTTGTCATGGCACATGCCTTTTCCAACCCCACAATCTTCTCATATCTTTAATGCATTCTGTTATCAAAGATCGATGCATCTAGATTGGACACAGCCATATTTTATATTTTTATTCGTCACCCCCTGCTTTAGTGCTTTAAACTTGTAAGACTCACCATCTTAAAGAAAACTATTGGCGTTCTTTGTTACAACATTTCCGTTTTTTCTGATGTAAAATGCATTTACTCAAGATGCTGTTTTACCTGTCGAAACATAACAGCCTTCTTTGGCATGTGGATGATTTACGAAATTGATATAAGGTATACCGTTGAAAGGGGACAGGATGGATAGCTCAGTGGTCAGAGCACCCGATTTCCCCATGCTAAGGTTAATCAGCATTGAGCGAGGTTATCTATTGGATGGGTGACCGTTTGCGCGCCTTGGCTTCAGTACAGTGTCCCCAGACCACCCAGCTGTCAATGGATACCTGCCTTCTTTAGGGTCCGGGAATCTAAAGCAGCGAGGGAGAGATGGGTGCCGCCCTCAATATGCTGGCTTCTGGAGAAGCTGAGGTCTCTGACACCTCTCTCCCCTACGACTGAATAGGTTATAGGACAACTTTACCTTGATACAGTTTTGCATCTCGAGAGCAAACTTTGTCAGTGAGGTTATTATGAGATACTCAATAGTACCAGTACTGTCTGTTTTTGCTTCCAAATGTTTGTGACAGACAGGCTTGTGTAGACGAAAAGCAACAGTTTTGCTCATGCCTATCTCCGCCCTTAAGCTCGAAAAAATTGATATGTATGCGCTTGGTTGGTAGGTATTGGTAGCTGTGAAGAATGTAGAATGTCTATCTCATCCTCCCTCTGGCTCTAAAAAGGTTATGCGCTTGGTTGGTAGGTATTGGTAGCTGTGAAGAAAGCATGTCGAAGTCTGTATCGATTTCTGTTACTGATGTCTGAGACAGGGTGAAATGGAGATTTGCGGGAAAATTTACACATAGTTTTAGGAGGTTCTTTTTGGTCTGGTTTTTCTGGTAGTGCAGAAATGGGCCAAGTGAGAAGCTTGGTTGTCTGCCACGTTTAGAGTTTGAGATGTGTGTGTGTGTGTGCGTGTGTGTGCGCGCGCGCGTGTGTGTGTGTGCGTGTTTGTGTGTGCGCGTGTGTGTGTGTGTGCTGTGTGTGTGTGTGTGTGTGTGTGTGTGTGTGTGTGTGTGTGTGTGTGCGCCGCATGCAATTGCCGAATACAATGACTAAAAACATTGTGGGATGACTAAAGAAAACCTACTATAACGTGCACTACACACTGAATTACGGGACTTGTCATAAACACTAAAACAATGCCGAACACTAGAGGAAAGTTCAGATCAAACGGGATGCAGAGATAAGCTGCAGAGGAAATTGTTTTCAAATGTCCATTCTGAAAAAGGATAGGCCGGTTTGTTCATTTTCACTTTTCACTACACATAGAGTTTACTTCCATCCCGTATTTAGTCCTGAAAGCATCGTGGGTGTGCGTGTGTACGTGTGTATTTATTTTTTTATGTTTCATTTATTTATTTATATCGAGGATAATGGAATCAGCACTCATGTGCTTTTTTTTTTTACATCCAGTCCCGTGTGTATGCAGCTTTGTAAATCTTGTCATCTGTTCCCACTGGCACACGATGGCCTACTCTTACGAAAAGCGGAACAGGATTTAACATGTGCGCAAGATGTTCTGCGTGCGTTCATGTGTGTGTTTGTGTGTATGTGCTCGTGCGCATGTCTATCTATCTGTCTCATCTATCTGTCTGTCTGTCTGTCTCTCTATCTATATATCTTTCTCCCACCCACATCTTCTCTCTCTCTCTCTCTCTCTCTCTCTCTCTCTCTCTCTCTCTCTCTCTCTCTCTCTCTCTCTCTCTCTCTCTCTCTCTCTCTCTCTTTCAATTTTAAAACTTCTACCTAAAAAAAAAATGCACACGAAAACGTCCCACTGTGTAGCTGAGTGCACCGATCAATAGGCAAAGAGAGTGAGAGAGAGAGACAGAGACAGAGAGAGAGCGACAGAGAGAGAGCGACAGAGAGAGAGCGACAGAGAGAGAGACAGAGAGAGAGAGACCACACACACACAGAGAGACAGAGAGAGAGAGACAGAGAAGAGAGAGCGAGAGACAGACAGACAGACAGGGAGAGAGAGAGAGAGAGAGAGGGGGGGGGGGGGGGCTGTATTTTCCTTAAGGACTGTTCAGTTTTACCCTCAAGTCCTCCCATGCGTTTGCCGCCACATCTTCACCTTGTTTCCTCCACATGCCAATGATGAAAGCTTGCTCTGGGCACCTTCCCTCAGCTAGCTAGCCTGCCTGCAGTTCTGTCCTCGTGAGGGAAATAAGAGAACGAACGTGTGGAGGAGGGGAGAGGCCGCTGTTGTTCGAAGGATTGTTCTGCTGCTGCTGTTTTGCTGTGCTGCTGTGTTTGTTTTTGCTGCTGCTGCTGTTTTTGCTGTTGCTGCTGCTGCTGTTTTTGCTGTTGCTGCTGCTGTTTTTGCTGTTGCTGCTGCTGTTTTTGCTGTTGCTGCTGCTGTTTTTGCTGTTGCTGCTGCTGTGTTTTGCTGTTGCTGCTGTTTTTGTTGCTGTGCTGCTGCGCTGTTTTTGCTGTTGCTGCTGCTGTGTTTTGTGCTGCTGCTGGCTGCCTGTTTTTGCTGTTGCTGCTGTTTTTGCTGTTGCTGCTGCTGCTGTTAACGGCAGGTCTCCCAGCGCAACGCCCTGAAGGTCACCCAGAATATGAGCTCTGTTTTTCATGTTTAGTCAGAAATGCGCTGATTTGCTGTTTCGTGCAGTCTGCTGCTCATAAACTTAAACAAAAAGTCTTGTACTTTTGGGGGGTCGCTGAATCAGAAACCCGCTGCTGAGAGTTTAATATAAACACTATAATATTATGTTCTTGTGTACATTAAATTTGTTCGGCAGGAATATCGTTAAGAAAGATTCAAAGATGTAATACGGTTGTGCTTATGAAAAAGTGGATGTGTTTTCTATTCGATGGTTTGCAGCTTTTCTTGAACATAATCTTGTTCAGCTTTGATGCAAACATTTGATCATATTTTTCAAGTGAGTCCATTCAGCCTTTCCTTTCCCCAAAACTATGCTGTATAATCGAGCAAACCTCTTTCCATTTCTCTTTCTCTCTCTCTCTCTCTCTCTCTCTCTCTCTCTCTCTCTCTCTCTCTCTCTCTCTCTCTCTCTCTCTCTCTCCTCTCTCTC
The DNA here is from genome assembly GCA_030674155.1 of Stramonita haemastoma. Taxonomy (NCBI): domain Eukaryota; kingdom Metazoa; phylum Mollusca; class Gastropoda; order Neogastropoda; family Muricidae; genus Stramonita; species Stramonita haemastoma. The sequence goes on along the minus strand of CM060333.1, from coordinate 2,569,452 downwards.
TCTCTCTCTCTCTCTCTCTCTCTCTCTCTCTCTCTCTCTCCCTCTCTCTCTCTCTCTCTCTCTCTCTCTCTCTCTCTCTCTCTCTCTCTCTCTCTCTCTCTCTCTCTCTTCTCTCTCTCTCTCTCCCCTCTCTCTCTCGGTGGGCTCGTGGGTGCAAGTAGAAGGAGGACGTGTGTTGCTTTCCCTCCAGTTCTTTGTGAATTTTGCAGGTCTACAGGGTATAGTTGGTTATGATTTTTTGCATACATGTGGGCTGTTGATGACTTCATCGTTTGAAGAGAATGGACCAGGCTGAAAATCAGTAGTTGGTTAGTAATTCATATTTTTCAACCTTGTTGATAAACTGTATAAACAATTGACGCAGTATTTGTAAACAGAGCTCATGTGTGTGGCTGACTTTCCCCACTGCTGTGTGGGCTGCACGTGGGTGTGTTTTGAAAGTAGTGGTGCACCTTACACACAGGCACACGAACATTCACTGGTTGGATTTCAAAATATTCTATCGGAATTTGGCCATGACTTTTGTTATCTACCTTGTGTTTTACAACATATTGTGTCATTGACATTTGCACTGCTAACTGGAAACAAACAGGCACAGGCGCCTGACATTGGCATTGTTTACTGGAAACACACAGGCACAGGCACCTGAAAAATGGCACAGGAAAGTTTTTCTCACCCTCAATTAAATATGCTGCAGTTTATGGACTGGCGTTTTGCTCACATACAGCAAGAACTGCAACATCATGCTGCCAGCATTAAAACAACTATTGAAGAGAAATTCAAAATACTAGACAACAGCATATCACACCTTACAAGAGATGTGGGTGAGTTAAAAGAAGTGGTAGAAGAAAACAAAGAGAATATCGAAGACCTCATGGAAGACAGGCGCACTATAGTTGATAGACTGGACAAGCTTGAAAGAAACCTAGAAGTGATCGAACAAGATGCAAAAGCCTGCAATGTAGTGTTCTTCAATATAGAAGAACATCGACATGAGGACAGGACTTCTACAACCCAAACCATTGTAGACCTTCTAAATTCCTTTAACCCAGCAACCTACTGGCATCCAGATGATATTGTAAAGGCATTTAGACTGGGGAAACCTCGGCAGCAAGGAAGTGAACCTCGACCAATCCGGGTGCAGTTCACTCGGTGGTCTGACAAAATGGCTGTACTGGGAGACTCATGTCTTAGAGATGACCTCAGACAAAATGGGGTTAGTGTTGCTTCTGACCTCACCTCACGGCAAAAAGAGCTGATTGACTTTTATCGCAGCCAGGGCAAAATCGCCTATTTCTATAATGGAAAACTACAGATCAGGGACAGACAAGAGCCAAGACAAAGGTTTCCTGAGGAGAAACGGAGTTCAGCAAGATCAGCTCAGCAAACAGAAGACTGGCCACATCTCCAACACAGCAGGCAGAGAGGACGTGACAGAAGCTGGTTCAACAACCAGTCAACTGCAAACTCTAGCAGGAGCCAGCCAGCCAGACTCTACAGGCCATCTCCACTTCAATCAAGGGAAGACAAGTCTGAGGCTCCTCCACCAAATGCCAGACGTCAGTGGCAATCTTACTCTGGCAGGGCCTCACAACAGAAACCTGGGAACGCTGTCTCAAGGAGTGATGATGCAGAATACAGAGTTTCAGCCAATTCCAGAGACTCTTTTCATGTCAAGAATCAACAAAGACATTTCCATAATTCTGATCAGAGACCAGTTATACCAGCCCCTCAAGTATACAGTGAGGAGGAAAAGAACTTTCCAGCACCTGAACACAAACGGATTGTGTTTTTCAAAGACCAATGCCTTAAAGGAACTGGAGCAACTCATGATAGATTAAGGCATAACTCTGAGAGTGGGACAATTAGTCGTCAAGATCATCGCAAGAATATGCAAATATCCGATGTACACACAACCTATGGGGCTGCTTGGGAGTGTTATAGCAGTCATAATGACTCACAGAAACATACAGACAGGTGTGAAAATGATGGAAATGAGGAAGAAATTGGGGATAAAGATAGCAGTTTTTCTCTCTCATTCAGGGATGAAGAACAGACTGCTGGTGACAAAACTACAGATGACGAGACTGAAGAAAAGGTGACGTGTGACATGGAAACCTCTCACCAACATGGTCCTGACAATCATGAACATGGACCAAACATTAGAGACTCTGACCAAGACACAACAAAGATTAATGAGTCAAAAGAACTGACTGAAGATACCGTTGACAGACTGACTGATGCTGCAGACCAAAGTGACAGAGTGGAGGGTGTAGAAAACCAGGGTGACAATGAGGTTTCACTGTTTGTAAAAAGCAAAGGTAATGATGGCAAAACAGTCCATAGGCAGTCAGACCTCGGCAATAGTCAGGAAGCAGACTCACAGAGAGAGGTGGAAGCAACAGAGCAGGGTAAGGCAGGACCTGAAAGCCTGTGTAACGCCCAGACATCAGGAAAAGGGAGGCAGCCGAGGCCTACCAGGCGTGCTGCCTCTCAGAAACAAGCAGGAGCACAAAGCACGCATGTAGAATCACGCAGGTCAATGAGCCAATCAAGCATCCTGAACTCTCTCAGGAGAGTTTCAGTGGGGGAACATCCCCATGAGAGTGGAGTGGCCTCGCGTGACAAAAGAAAGCCTGCTCAATCGGGAGCCCCAGCTTCCAAAAAATAGGACATTGGCCGGGCCACAGGAAGATCATCTCCATCTAAAACTAATGAAAGACAGCTTTTTGGCTGCGTTAATAAAGCCATTGAAAAGCAGACAAATATGCTTGTAAATAATGTACATACACAACATATTGATTTTGTCAATTATAATGTTAACGGCTTATTACAAAAGTTAGAAAATAATGATTTTGTTAAATTTCTCTTGCTACATGATTTCATATGTTTAACAGAAACATTTATAAGTTTTGATTTCGAATCACCACTTTTCAGTGATTTTGTTATATCTACATCAAAGGCCAAGAAACTGTCACATCAGGGCCGTTATTCTGGTGGAGTGATTGTTATGGTGAGAAAGAAGTATGCCTGCTACGTTGAAAAGGTTGATGTAAGATATGATAATATGGTTGTGCTTAACATTCAAAAGGATCTATTACATACTAATAAAAATGTACTGCTTATCTGTGTTTACATTCCTCCGTATGATTCTATGTTTTGGAACCATCACCAAAATGGCTATGGTATGGAAATGCTAGAGCAGTGCATATTGGACTTGCAGGATTCGAATGATGATTTTTATGTTTTACTAACTGGAGATTTGAATGCAAGAACAGCATGTGAAAATATTTCTTTTTCTGATGATGAACTTGATTGGGAGTTTAAAACAGTGTATGTTGCAAGTGCTTATTTTAGAAATTCACAAGATAAACAAAGAAATGTGTTTGGCAATCAGCTGCTTGAGATATGTAATATGTTTGACTTTTTAATTTTGAATGGTCTGTGTGAACATGCCTTTGATGATGGATATACATACATTTCACCTTCAGGAGCCAGCACTGTTGACTATTTTATCATGTCTTGTGAATGGTATGCATCTGTGGATAATGTAGCTGTAAATATAAAAAGCATTACAGAGTCAGATCATTTGCCTGTTGTTATGAGGATTGACTTGGAAACTGATGTGACCAAACAAAGTGTGGAACAAACAGACAAAGACGAACAAAGGGTAAGGGAAAAACTTGTATGGAAAGATGATAAAAAAGAAGAATTTATTGAAACACTTAACAGCCTTACCATGCAGAATAGAATTGTTAGTGCCTTAAAATTACTTGACAGTGACATAGATAATGCTCTGGAGCAATTTACACAATGCCTAAAGGATGCAGGCAGTTGTATGCTCACAAGACAACATACCTGTAAGAGTAAAAAATCAAGATGGTTTGATGATGAGTGTCATCAGGGTAAGAAAGAGAGTAGAAGAGCCTTGAATGTATTTAGAAAAACGAAAGACGAAACAGACAGACTAACTTATGTTACAGCACGGAAAAAAATATAGACAGTTATTAAAAACCAAACGTCAAACATTTAGAAGACAAAAGGTAGAATATCTGGCAAATAATAGTTCAAATTCAGCACTGTTCTGGAAAGAGCTCAGAAGTATGGGATGTGTCAATAAGGAAAGAGTGACAAATAGTATAAGTTCTACAGAGTGGGTTTTGTATTTTAAAGAGGTATTTCAAAGCAATGAAGTTGTATTTAATAACCATATGTACACAGAAGTGGATCTGTTAGAAGAAAATGATCATGAATTAAACAGAGAGATCACAGAAGGAGAAATAAATGCAGCTATTCATAAACTAAAATCTGGTAAGGCATGTGGCGTTGATGGAGTCACTGCAGAAATGCTAAAAAATGGAAGTAGTGAAGTCAAGCAGTTTGTATTCAAGCTTTTTAATGCTATCTTCAATAAAGGTATATATCCACTGATTTGGTCTAAAGCCATTATTATTCCAATTTATAAGAAAGGAGATCCAGAGCTTGTAGATAATTATAGGGGTGTCTCACTACTGAGCATCTTGTCTAAATGCTATACTTCTATATTGAACACAAGATTATATTCATGGCTAGAAAGTAATCAATTGATCTGTGAAAACCAAGCAGGTTTTAGGAAAAGATATTCTACAGTAGATCAGATTTTTAATTTGTATTCAATTGTCCAAAAGTGTATGTCCAAGAAAGGCAAAAAATTGTATGTTGCTTTTGTGGACTTTAAAAAAGCCTTTGACTCTGTTAGACATGAGAAACTTTTGACCTGTATTAAAAACCAGGGGATACGAGGAAAATTTCTTGCTTCATTAGCAGCCATGTATAAGTCATTGATTTCGTGTATCCGAACAGATAGCCAGTTATCAGAGTTTTTTTGAATGTCCATTAGGAGTCAGGCAAGGCTGTGTTTTAAGTCCTATATTGTTTTCAATATTCATTAACCAGCTAGCAAATGATATAAATGAAAAAGGAAAACATGGTGCTCAGTTATTACCTAATATTATTAATATCTTTATTCTACTATTCGCAGATGACGTTGCACTATTTTCAACAACTCCTGGAGGTTTACAACACCAATTAAACATTTTGAAAGACTGCTGTAATGATCTGCAGTTAAGTGTTAATATCAATAAAACTAAAGTGATGGTATTTAGAAGAGGGGGATTTCTTTCTAAGCAGGAACAATGGTATTACAATGGAATCCGATTAGAAGTTGTGAATCAATATTGTTATTTAGGTTTCAGTTTTACAACAAAGTTGAGCTGTAAGCTGGGTACAGATCATTTAGTCACTAAAGGGAAGAAGGCAGTAGTCCAGTTAAATAAAGTCTTTCATAGGTATAAAGAAATGAACGTTAGAACTTTTTTCAAGATTTTTGACACTAAGATCCAACCAATTTTGTTGTATTCATCAGAAATATGGGGATCAAATAGACTAGAACATATTGAGAAAATTCATTTAATGGCATGCAAAAGATTCTTAGGTGTGCCAGTAAGAACACCTAATAAGATGGTTTATGGCGATTTAGGTAGGTATCCACTTTATGTCAACTCTTGTACAAGCACTATCAAGTATTGGTTCAAGTTATTGCAAATGGATCAAAGTAGAATATCATATAATGCTTACTGCATGCAATTAGAGTTAGATAGAAGTGGTAGATATTGCTGGATTTCAAAAATAAGAGAAATTTTGTGTGAAACAGGCTTTAACATTGTTTGGATGCAACAAAGTGTTGGGGATGTAAAAGTTTTCTTAGGTATATTTAAACAAAGATTAGTGGATATGTTTATACAAGAATGGGATGGGACTGTAAGAGATAAAGAGAGGTATGATATTTATAGATCATTTAAAAGTATTTTTGCAAAAGAGCAGTATTTAAACTCCATGGATATCTACTGCTTTCGTGTGGCTATTGCGCAAGCAAGATTTAATGTTTTACCTCTTAATAATAATGTGTATAGATATAGTGATAGTATTCGAGACAAATTGTGTCCATTTTGTGAAACGAAAATTGAAAATGAAGTTCACTTTCTATTGGAATGTTATATGTACACAAGCTTGAGAGAAAAGTTTTTAAGCAAATGTATCAATGTACCAATGCGAAATCTGCTCAAAGTAACAAATAATGAGTACATGCATAGTTTGTCTAGGTATATTTTTCATGCTATCAACAAAAGAAAAACAATGTTGACATTAGCACTTTCTTGAATAACTGTTACAAGTTGATAACTATTTAATATGTATGATTTTTCTGCGACATCATTTTATTTCTATGGCTGGGTTATTGTGATTTCGGGTCTATAACCATGAAAAGGAGTAATGGTGGTTTTTCCTCTTTAATCAGACATAATCGTTGTTTGTTTATGCATTTGTTTTGCCAATGAAGAATGAACCTATTGCTAAATCCCAAGCCCATCAAATGTATTGTGGTCCAAGGCCAATGTACATTAAATTATTTCAGTGTTCAGTGTTCAGTGTTCTCTCTCTCTCCCTCTCTCTCTCTCTCTCTCTCTCCTCTCTCTCTCTCTCTCTCTCTCTCTCTCTCTCTCTCTCCCCCTCTCTCCTCTCTCTCTCTCTCTCTCTCTCTCCTCTCTCTCTCTCTCTCTCTCTCTCTCTCTCTCTCTCTCTCTCTCTCTCTCTCTTTCTCAGAAAAGTTAAGGTCATAGTTATATCGAAATTTCCGTGACATTACGAAATGCTCCAGTTTAGTTTACATGGAAGGAAACTGTTAGTTTTCAAAAGCCTTTCAATTCGACGTCTTTCTCCCTCTGACCATCTCGCACCCCTCCTCCATCTCTGCTTCCTACAGTTTACATTCAGGGAAGTGAGGACGAAGGTATAACAAGGTGGACAAATGAAAACTCCAGTTTTCGTGATTGCATTGCAAACAGTTTGAAAAGTTCAATGATGGTCTGTGTGGAGGTGTAAGCTTGGAAACCGTTGCAAGGTCTGCAAACGGAAAGTCGGTTTTCGTGATCGTGTTAAAGATAGTTTGAAAAGTTTGAGCACCGCCAGAGTGTAGGAGTCTTTGGCACTTAGCAGAATTTGATGTTGATGACAGTGAAGGAAACTTTCGGAAAACGTTAGATTGTAGGGAGAAGTTGGGGGGGGGGGGGGGGGGGTATGAGGGTTTGTTTGAAAGGAAACGGCTGCATCATCACACTGAAGCGGGTTTGAAGAATCTTGTTCATGGCATCGTTGTTTTCATCCAGAAGATCAACAATAGCAAACACACAAAAGAGAAACAACCCAATAAGGCACACGCCTGCAAGTGTTTTTTTTTCAAACTTAGAGCAAGTACTTACGACTGAAACCAGATTCCAACACTTTTCCCCGCACCCATTAGACCATGAGTGGTGATGTGGGCGGTAGTCTTTCGGGTGAGACGATAAACCGAGGTCCCGTGTATTACACATCATTATTCAGCGCACGTAAAAGAACCCACAGCAGCAAGAGGGTTGTCCTTGGCAAACTTTTGTAGAAAAAAAAAGCCACTCTGATAGGGAAACAAATACAGCTGCAGACAAAAAGGGTGGCTCTGCACTTGTGGCGACGCGCTCTCCCCGGGAAGGAGAGCAGCCCGAACTTCACGCAGAGAAATCTGCTGACATAAAGTGGTAAAAGGTAAATAAGGTAAAAGTGTCCCATAACCTAGGCGGTCGTAGGGGAACAAGGCATCAGAGACCTCAGCTACTCTAGAGGCCAGCATATTTAGGGCGGCGTCCATCTCCTCTCCCTCGCTGCTTTACCTTCCCTGACCCTAAAGAGGACAGGTACCCATTTGCAGCTGGGTGAACTGGGGGGACTGTACTGAAGCCAAGGCGCGTAAACGGTCACCCAACCAACTGGTAACCACGCTTGACACTGCTTAACTTCACTGGGGAAAGCGAGCACTCTGACCGCTTAGCTATCCCGCCCTACAGCATAAAGTGGTATATTTTTTAAGTAGCATAGTAGTCTATAATTTCCTTTAAAGGAGAAAAATATCAGCTGAAGCCGGTGTACGGCCGTGTGTTTATGGCATGCTTGAAAACAACCTAACGCAAACTTTTTATTACGAGCATACCTAGTAAGTACTATCAGCGATCTTATCTTCTTCAATGTAGAGCCAGAGACAGAGAGCATGACAGGTTTGGATAACCCTCAGTGTCAGGGTGTGGAACGCCCAACACAACCCTGTGTGATAAAGCCGCAAGCCAAAAGAATGACAAAAAAGTGACATTATTTACTTCAGTTGTTGAAATTGACAGGTTGAAATAACGGTTCTCTTCCTTTGCTCGACAATTTGCGCTCTTTGTAGCTTGGGGGCTAAATGCATTACGAGCGAGTGTTCAGAGGTTACAAATTAGATTTGTATTTTGTTTTAATATAGCGATATTTTCACGGTTTCCCTGTGTGCAAGAATTCTGTTCCCGAAGGCAGAATTTGCTTTCTTTCTGTGAAGGAGAAACAGAGAATCTTTATAGTTGTTGTTGCCATAAGCACACTTTATACGGTAAAATTCTAAAAACACACGCACTAGCTCGCACACACACACGCTCGCACATACACGTACACACACGTACGCACGCACGCACGCACTCACACCGCACGAACACACACGCACGCACGCACGCACGCACGCACGCACACACACACACACACACACACACACACACACACACACACACGCTTGAGCACACGCTTGAGAGAGACAGACAGAGAAATACAGGAAAAGGCAGTCAGATATATAGGGAGGACTAAAAAAAAATTGATTTGAGAACCATTTTCTCATTGAAAAAAAATAGAATGAAATATTTATTTCTCTGCAAAGGTCACCTGGTTGTGCTAGATCTTCTTTTTCTGCAGGAGCTTAACCCCAGGCAGTGCAAACCTTGTAGATGAATATGGATACACATCTGTTGACAATGCATCACACAGCATGGAATATCAAATCCATCAAAACTCAGAACAAAAACAAACACCCTAAGCATTGTAGAGTTTCGTTGTAAAGGAAAGTATAAACAGATCAATCTCTGTCACAGTTCAAGATGGTAAAGAAACTTCCTTTTTGTACGTGTATTTTGGGGGGGTGGGGGTTGTTTTATTTATTTCCCCCGTGTTGTGTTTTCTTTGTTCTTGGTTTTTGTGTCTATTTTCTTGTCTCATAGCCTCCGTGTCTCCGTTTTCCCCTTCATCCATTTATTCTGTTTGGACAATTTTCTGCTTGAGCAAGCTGATTGTCTTTCTCTTTTTTTATTTTATTTTTTTATTGATTCTGTTCTCCTTGGTTGTTGGTTTTTTTTGTTGTTTCTTTTGCCTCTTCTTACTTTTGCCTCTTCTTACAAAGTTTTCAGAATTTTTTCTTGTTTCGTATTTTTTTCTTCTTTAATTGTTCTTTGGAACTCTCTCTCTCTCTCTCCTCTCTCTCTCTCTCTCTCTCTCTCTCTCTCTCTCTCTCTCTCTCTCTTCTCTCTCTCTCTCTCCTCTCTCTCTCTCTCTCTCTCTCTCTCTCTCTCTCTCTCTCTCTCTCTCTCTCTCTCTCTCCCTCCCTCCCTCCTCCCTCCCTCCTAACAGTGCATTTTATTACCTTATCATATATAGTGTCCTTTATTCTTGTGTGTTGTTTGGTACTGCGTAAAGTCTTATTGTTTAGTATATTTTCAACTTGATGTATCCCTGAAAAGGGCGGGGACTGGATGTAAAAAAGCACACGAGTGCTTATCTATTATCCTCGAATAAAAGACTTTGCCTTGCCTTGCCTTGTCTCTCTCTCTGCACCTGTTTGTTTTATTCTGCGAAAAGGCTTACAAAGAATTTTCCTGAAAATTTCGTTTTGATTTCGGCAGGCAGACATTTACTTGTTTTGCATCTTTTGCAATATCCACGCTTTCTTAAATAGCGCGATTCCCTTTTTCCAAATTCAGGCTTCAGGGAATAAAATTTTGTTTCAGAATCGGAATGGAAGCGAATGATTGGTTTTCATGCAACACAAGCACGTGCATATTAAGAGCCAGTAAGTGGGAAAAGTCATCTCGCACTTCTCCACAAGTTTGTGCATAAAACTCGCGCATGAACGGACTGAAGTATGCGTCTGCATGTGTATGTATGTACATGTCGCACTTGGATTATCTTTTGCAATAAAAAAAAGCATATCTGCTGTTTTCATTCTGTAGTTCTAGGTTGTTAAAAATATAGGTAGTGAGACAAAACAAGATACCGTGAAAGTTATAATGAAACCGCGGGATTTTTCTGTTGTTTCTGCTGTTCGTGTTGTTTTTGTCTTTTTCTGTTGTGTGTTTTTTTTTGTCATTTCTGTTGTTTCTGCTGTTTGTGTTGTTGTTTTTTGTTGTTTCTGCTTACACATGGAACCAACTCTGTCCTTGATTGTCTCAACAAAACGCTCATGTTCTTTCCAGCATCTTTGAGCTGAATGTGATACATGTACTACTAAGGAATGGTAACAAGTCTGAGTTTTCTCTGAAATGGTTTTTGTCTACTTTTTTACCCTGAACAAGGAGTCAGTGTTTTGAAGGGACTATTGACATTCAATGTGTGAAAGGAAGAACACAAAGATTCCTCACTCTTCATTCTTCTTCTTCTGGTTGAATCTCTTTTACATTACTATAGGTACATCGATCTTACAGCAACTATCACCTTTCACTACCTCTCCCAGCTAACATAGAAGGGAAAGAAAAGTGAGAGAAGAGGGAGAAGAAAAAACACAGCAGACAGCTGGAGATAGAAAAAAAACAAAACAGACAGCAGCAGGAGAAACGAAAAAAAACAAAACCCAGACAGACAGATAACTGGAGATAGAGAAAACAACAGACAGACAGGTAACTGGAGATAGAGAAAACAACAGACAGACAGGTAACTGGAGGTAGAGAAAACAACAGACAGACAGGTAACTGGAGATAGAGAAAACAACAGACAGACAGGTAACTGGAGATAGAGAAAACAACAGACAGACAGGTAACTGGAGATAGAGAAAACAACAGACAGACAGGTAACTGGAGATAGAGAAAACAACAGACAGACAGGTAACTGGAGATAGAGAAAACAACAGACAGACAGGTAACTGGAGATAGAGAAACAACGAACAGACAGGTAACTGGAGATAGAGAAAACAACAGACAGACAGGTAACTGGAGATAGAGAAACAAACAAACAGACAGACAGGTAACTGGAGATAGAGAAAACAACGAACAGACAGACAGGTAACTGGAGATAGAGAAAACAACGAACAGACAGGTAACTGGAGATAGAGAAAACAACGAACAGACAGGTAACTGGAGATAGAGAAAACAACAGACAGACAGGTAACTGGAGATAGAGAAAACAACGAACAGACAGACAGGTAACTGGAGATAGAGAAAACAACGAACAGACAGACAGGTAACTGGAGATAGAGAAAACAACGAACAGACAGACAGGTAACTGGAGATAGAGAAAACAACGAACAGACAGACAGGTAACTGGAGATAGAGAAAACAACGAACAGACAGACAGGTAACTGGAGATAGAGAAAACAACGAACAGACAGACAGGTAACTGGAGATAGAGAAAACAACGAACAGACAGGTAACTGGAGATAGAGAAAACAACGAACAGACAGACAGGTAACTGGAGATAGAGAAAACAACGAACAGACAGACAGGTAACTGGAGATAGAGAAAACAACGAACAGACAGACAGGTAACTGGAGATAGAGAAAACAACAGACAGACAGGTAACTGGAGATAGAGAAAACAACGAACAGACAGACAGGTAACTGGAGATAGAGAAAACAACAGACAGACAGGTAACTGGAGATAGAGAAAACAACAGACAGACAGGTAACTGGAGATAGAGAAAACAACAGACAGACAGGTAACTGGGGATAGAGAAAACAACAGACAGACAGGTAACTGGAGGTAGAGAAAACAACAGACAGACAGACAGCTGGAGATAGACAGAAAACAACGAACAGACAGATAGCTGGAGATAGACAGAAAACAACAGACAGACAGATAGCTGGGGATAGACAGAAAACAACAGACAGACAGATAGCTGGAGATAGACAGAAAACAACAGACAGACAGATAGCTGGGGATAGACAGAAAACAACAGACAGACAGATAGCTGGGATAGACAGAAAACAACAGACAGACAGATAGCTGGAGATAGACAGAAAACAACAGACAGACAGATAGCTGGAGATAGACAGAAAACAACAGACAGACAGATAGCTGGGGATAGACAGAAAACAACAGACAGACAGATCGCTGGAGATAGACAGAGAAAACAACAGACAGACAGATAGCTGGGGATAGACAGAAAACAACAGACAGACAGATAGCTGGAGATAGACAGAAAACAACAGACAGACAGATAGCTGGAGATAGACAGAAAACAACAGACAGACAGATAGCTGGGGATAGACAGAAAACAACAGACAGACAGATCGTTGAAGATAAGAGAAAGAAGCACACAGGGTATGAGGCAAAGAGAGGAGAAGGTAGAGAAAGACATTGAAAGAGAAGAAATGGAGTGGGATAGAAGCAGGTGGAAAAGAAAACGATGGGAAAAGAAAGGAGGAGAAGGTGAGGAGGAGAGAGGGGGGCGGGAGAGAAAGGGAGAGAGGGATATCTTGCTTTAAAGATTATCTAGCTTGCTTCTTTCTCGGGGCAGTGCCAGCCATGAAGAGAGCCTGAGACAGGTCATAAATATTGACAGTGCAGATTTATCGTCTGAACAAATCCTTTTGTCATGAATCAAGCTATCAATCGAACTTCCTTTATTTTTCTTTGTTTATGCTGCTTTTTGTGGTGGTGTGGAGGTGGTGTCTTTGCTTCTTTTCTTTTTTTCATGTCTGGGCTGTATTGTGCACTTCGTGTCTCTGTTTTCTCCTTCTTCAATCATCCTGTTGGGCAATTTTCTGCTTCAGAAAACTTGTCACTCCCTTTCTCTGTTTTTCTAAATAATTTTTTTTCTCTGGTATCCTTGGTTTTTTTTGGTATTCGTCGCATTCTCTTACACTGTATTCGACAGTGTTGTTTTCTTCTCCACGTGATGTTTTTCTATTCTTTCTCTGGGGAATAAATATCTCACTGACTTCCTCAATTTTTCACTTGCCTTTTATGTTTTCCCTCTCTCTCTAACTCTCTCTCTCTATCTCTTTGTCTATCTGTCTGTCTGTCTGTCTTCCCACCACATTATAAAAACAATATTAAAAAGAAGTTCGTTATCAGTTTAACCCTACCAAGAACCATGCAAAGCCTGTCTGACAAAAAAAATCCCAAACCGTTATGGGTTTAGGCATGGAACAATCAAAACACATTGCATCTTTTGCAACATCCACGCTTACCTGAATAGCAAAACTCTCTCTGTGGGCTCCAGGAAATGAGATTTCTTAGCTTTCGCAATGAAAGCAAATGATTGGCTTTCATGCAATACAAGCCCATGCTCAATAGGAACGAACCAGTCAGTAAGTTTTACCTCGCGCTTTTCCACGATTTATCGCACAAACATGTGCACAAATAGACTGAAAATTCAGTTCGCTTTTTTGTCAAACTGAAATAAGGGCAAGGCTAGGAATCAGGCATAGAGCCTCGTGATTTACTTGGGTGCAGGCGGATGTCTTAACAATCCTACCACCCTCCTTCTTGCTGTGGTTTTGAAAACACCTTACAGCAAAAGTACTTATCTCACTTTTCTTTTTTTATGAGAAAGAGACAGAGAGGTAGACAGACAGACATAGACAGGCAGACAGAGACTGTGGGAAGTTACATGCTTTATGCACTAAAAGATACGACACATGGAATATATATCTAAGGGGTCTGGTTTGTGTTTGGGCCTTTTTACTGTTGAAAGTTCGCCCAGGGGGTTCCCAAGTACAGTAGAAGAATAGAAATGTATCATTTGTTGACGATGCATCATAGACCATGGAGTGTCGGATGAAATAAAACTTTTAAACATCACAGATGGTAGACTAGTGCAGGAGACAAACAGTGTGAATATATATTGATCTATGTCGCTGTTCAAGCTTTTAATCTTCTTTTTTTTCTTCTTTTTTTTTGGGGGGGGAGGGAGAATTCTGCTTTCCTATACCGTTGTGTTGTATTTTCGTTGCTTCTTTACTTTCTTTTTTTCTTTTTTTTTTTACCTTGTCTTGTTGTCTCGGTGTCTTCATGTTCTCTTTCCTGCAATATTTCTGCTGGGACAGTTTTCTGCTTGAACAAGCTTTATATTTGTTTTTTTTTCAACATAACTTTTTCATATTTGTGTATGGTACTCTCTGCATGCTCTTGAATTATTTTTAATGTTTTTGCTTACCTTGTATTCCCTTTTTGTTTGAGAATCTGTTGGTCTGTCACCTTTGTTCCCTCCTCTCTGTTTCTCTCTCTCTCTCTCTCTCTCTCTCTCTCTCTCTCTCTCTCTCTCTCTCTCTCTCTCTCTCTCTCTCTCTCTCTCTCTCTCTCTCTCTCTCCACAAAAAGTAAGCATGTATTATTGTCTACTGTCAAAAATCATAGCTACATAGCATTTTCTTTCCAAAAAAAAAAGATTCATTTGAATTCTGGCCTGGGGACGTTTAATTATTTTTGCATCTTTTGCAACACTCCACATACCTGAAGAGCCAAATTCTCTTTTTCCACTCTTGGGCTGCAGGAAATGAGATTTTCTTCACAACTGGGATGGAAGCGAATGATTGGCTTTCATGGAACACGAGCACGTGCATAATAAGAAGACTCAGTGGGAAAAGTCATCTCACACTTCTCCACAAAATTGTGCAGAAAAACTCGTGTAGGGGCAGACTGATGTATGCGTCTGCACGTGTGTTTATGTCGCGTTAGACTAATTTTCCACCAACAAAATCTCTGCTGATTTTGTTCCGTGATTCTGTCTTGCTAAAAAGACAAGAGTTGAAGCTAGATGTCGTCAAACTGACCACAAAACTGCAGCAACTGCACAGAGAGAGAGAGAGAGAGAGAGAGAGAGAGAGAGAGAGAGAGAGAGAGAGGAGAGAGAGAGAGAGAGAGAGCATACTATAAAATGAAATAAATAAAATGATATATTAAATACGACCAAAAAGTTGAAATATGACAAAATAAAAAAAGATGCAATTCTTCAGAGTATGGAGTTTCCTAAAATAAAAAAGACGACAGGAAATATCAGTGAATCAATCTATGTTTTGGATTATAGCTGTCGAGTTATCCTGAGTTTTTTTTATGCTTCAAGTTTTCTTGTTTGAACTGTGTTTTCTTTTTCGTCCTTTTCCTGTTTTCTTGCTTCGTGAGCTCCCTGTCTCCGCTTTCTTCTTCTTCTTCTTCTTCTTCTTCTTCTTCTTCTTCTTCTTCTTCTTCTTCTTCTTCTTCTTCTTTCGCATTCTTCTTCGCATTCTTCTTCGCATTCTTCTTCGCATTCTTCTTCGCATTCTTCTTTGCATTCTTCTTCTCCTTCTTCTTTGCATTCTTCTTCTTCTTCTTTGCATTTTTCTTTGCATTCTTCTTCTTTGCATTCTACTTCTATGAATGATGTTGGGCAATTTTCTGCTTGACAAAGCTTGTACTTTCTTTATTGGTCCAGAGCAGTTTTTTTTGTCTTGTGCTGGTTGTCTTTTGTTTTCTTATTTTGTTCCTCGTTTTTCTCCCTGGTTTCTCTGTTGTGTTTTTTATGGATGTGGGCTTTTTTTTTATCTTCACTGTGGTTTTTTTGTCATTTTGCTTTTTTATGTTTTCCGCTTCTCATGGGATTTTTTTTTTATACATGGGGTATTTCTCTCTCTCTCTCTCTCTCTCTCTCTCTCTCTCTCTCTCTCTCTCTCTCTCTTCTCTCTCTCTCTCTCTCTCTCTCTCTCTCTCTCTCTCTCTCTCTCTATCTCTGTCTCTCTCTCTCTCTCTCTCTCTCTCTCTCTCTTTCTCTCTCTCTTCTCTCTCTCTCTCTCTCTCTCTCTTTCTCTCTCTCTATCTCTCCCTCTCTCTCTATCTCTCTCTCTCCCTCTCTCTCTGTCTCTGTCTCTCTCTCTCTCTCTCTCTCTCTCTCTCTCTCTCTCTCTCTCTCTCTCTCTCTCTCTCTCAAAAGTTGTATTATTGATTTCTTTTGCCTGAAATTATGCAAAACATGTTTCATGAAAACACTGTAATGATTTTCGCAAGGGGGAGTCTATTTATTTGACATTTTTTCCAAAATCTACGCTTTGATAGCCATGTTCTTATTTTCCATATAAAATTCAGAGAAGACAAAATAAAATTTTCTTTGCAGTTGTGTTGGAAGAGAACATAAGAGAACACAACCAGGTTTTCCTGCGGCACACCTACGTGTATGATAGGAGCAAACAGTTCATAAAAGTTTCATCTCACACGTCTGTTCCTATGTGCGCACAAGCGTGCGCGAAGACAAAGATGTGTATCTGCTCTTGTGTGTATGTTTCTCTTGGTTAAATCTATACCAGCAAACTTTCTTGCTAGTTCTGATGGTAGCTTAATCTGATAAGAAAGCTGAAAGCTGCCAAACCTACGGCAAGACAGCAAGACTTTTTTTTTACATATCGTTGAAGAGGTCAGATTGAAATAACTGTTGTCTTTATTTACTGAACGAAACATGTTTGGTGTTTGCGCCAGTTCCAAGCTACAGAAATTGGGTGTACATTTTGGGATATTACAAAATAGGATTATTGCTAAACCGACATTCTTTGTTTTGTTGGGGGGGGGGGGGGGAGTTGTTTTTTTGTTGTTGGTTGTTGTTGTTTTTTTTACAGTTTTTGCCGTGTACAAAGATTCAGTGCCACAAGGGGGTATTGACTTTCTTTGTGTGAAGGAAAAACCAGTTTTTGTCATTTACACACACGCACGCACACACGCACGCACGCACGCACGCACGCACGCACGCACGCGCGCGCCAGACTACACCTTACAAAGACACTCCCTTTCCCTCTTCTTCCAGTTTGCATGGGGGAAAAGAAACAAAGGAGACAGACAGAGATAGAGCAGGTCAAGAGAAAGACAGTCGGACAGACAAAGATGTTGTTGGGGAAAAGAAAGGAGGAGGAGTGAACAGTGAAAGAGAGAGTGAATTTGGAAATAAAGCAGAGAGAGGAGAAGGGAAAATCCCCAAAAAAACGTAGAAATAAAGATAGGGATAGGAGACAAACGGAGACACAGAGAGTGGTGTAAAGAGGGAATTGTTTTGTTTTTTTCGCTCTTCAAATTTGCCCCTTTTTGTTTTTTGTCTGGAGGCGATGCAGCCCACAGAAAGGAATGGAGACAAGTGGTATTCAGTGACAACGCATGACCTAGCATTAATTAAGTTGAAACAGAAAAAAGAGATGAACTAGAACAAAAACTTGAAAAATGAAATAGGGTTAGAATTTGTTCTGAAAAAGATTTCAAAAAAGAAGACATTTTGCATTGTAAGGGTTCTGTGCAATAGAAACAAAAACAGGAGGAAACTGATGTCATAAATTAAGCTTATCAAGTTATCGTGTGGTTTGTTTTTTTTAAAATTTTATTGTATATTGTTATCATTTCTTATTCCAGTGGCCTCCGTGTATCTGTTGTTTGTTGTTGTTTTCATCAGTTCTGTTTGTAAAAAGGTGGGGGGTTTAGTGTTTTTTTTTTACAAAAGATGTTTACAGTATAAAACATACTGTTTGCTCTCTTTTCTCGTAAATGGTGATTGTGACGTTTTTTTCCCGTTTTATATTGTATTCTTAGTTTTTTCTCCTTTTTTGTGTGTTTCTGTTGTATGTTAATGTACTTGTTCTCTCTCTCTCTCTCTCTCTCTCTCTCTCTCTCTCTCTCTCTCTCTCTCTCTCTCTCTCTCTCTCTCTCTCTCTCTCTCTCTCTCTCTCTCTCTCTCTTTACTTTAAAAAAAATTCAGCTTTTGGATTTATTTTCTCAACGACCATCGAAGCATTTCCCTCCGAACCAGCACATTGATTTGAGCAGGATCGTAAGGAATAGCGATGTCTTGCCCACTGTATTTTCATAAAGCTCATACTCACTGTTTCTGTCCTGTTCTGCCGGTAGAAGACCAAGGTTCAACGGTGCTGAGATTTGCTTGAATGCAACCTTTTTTGTCCACATTTAGGTGACTGTATTCTGACTTTGGGGATGATGTTTAAACACGACACCAGTGTGCGTGCTGGGATTTTTTTTCTTTGTGGGTTTAAAACAAATGCACAAGAATGGTAAAGTTTTGACCAGAGGGGAGAAGGAAGCATAAACACATCGATCTCTGTCGCACATCAAAAGATAAAACTATTTCGGTTTTTTTTCTGTCTTACGGGATTTTTTGTGTTTTTTTAACTTTTGTTTTATGTTCCTGTTTCGCATCTTTTCTTTCTGTCTTGTCTCGGAGCCGCCCAGTGGCTGTTTTTATTTCTTCTTCTGTGTCGATTCTGTGCAAAGAGTGTTGCTCTTGCAGCTGTTGTTGTTGTGCGTGTTCCTCAGCTTAACACTCCAGGGGGCACCTAGAATGGGCTCTCTGACTCACTCATCCCACCTGGGAATCACTGTGAGACTGAAACTGCACACTGAATGAGACATTTACGTGTATGACTGTTTTCAAGTACCTCGCCATATAGGCAGCCATACTCCGACTTCAGAGGATATGCTGCAGTCAGCTTGTAACTTCTTTTTGGTATGGTTTTTTTTAGTATAGTTTTCTGTGATTTCGTTTATTTGCTTGGCTGATTATTTGTTTTGTTTTGAGTTGTCATGTCCTTGCTTAATGACGATTTTCCCCTGTTTGTGTGTGACGTTCTTTTCTCAGGGGACAGGAAGCTCAGGGTCAGGCACTCACTTTCTCTCAACCAAGGTTAGGCAGCAGTGGTTACCAATTGGACAGGTGACTGGTGCGTTCCCTGGCTTCAGACAGTCCCCCAGTTCACCCAGCTGTAAATGGATACCTGCCCTCTGTAGGGTCAGGGAAGATAAAGCAGCGAGGGAGAGGAGATGGACGCCGCCCTCATATACTGGCCCTTAGAGAAGCTGAGGTCTCTGATGCCTCGTTCCCCAGTGACCGCCTAGATTATGGGACACCTTTACCTTATTCTTCCGGTTTTCTTATCTTATTTGTTTGTCCAGTCACTCGCTCCTTTTCGTTTGTATCCTTCCTATGTCTCTGTCTCTGTCTGTCTGTCTGTCTGTCTGTCTGTCTGTCTCTCTCTCTCTCTCTCTCTCTCTCTCTCTCTCTCTCTCTCTCTCTCTCTCTCTCTCTCTCTCTCTCTCTCTCTCCACCTCCGTCCACCACCGCACCAACACCACACACGCGCGCGCGCCACACACACTAAACTTAAACACACACACATACACACACGCACACACAGACAATTCCAAAAAAAATCGATTATTATTTTTATTCTATCAGGAACCATAGAACATGGAAGGGGGGTACATATATAAAACCAGCATAATCATTCTGACTCGAAGGAATCTAGTTATTATGCATCTTTGGCAACAACACGCTCAATTAAATAGCAAGATATTGAATTGTATCCAAATGTAGGGGCAGAGGCGAAGAAATAAGATTTTCTTTGCAATGGGAACCGAAGCAAAACAGAGAGAAGGCGGCTGGTTTTCAAGCGACACATGTCTGCATGTGCACGATGAATGTGAATGGTTCTGACCGTTTCGTTTAACCTTCTGTGACACTATGTGCGTAGGCACGCGCAAGGACGGGTTGACATAATCATAAATCTGAATGCGTGGGTGTGTGCACCCTTTAGTATGCATTTACGCCAATTGTAGTCATTACGCACGCACGCACGCACACACGCGCGCGCGCGCACACGACACACACACACACACACTACACACAATCACACGCGGGCGCACACACATACACACGCGCGTGCGCACGCACACAAACACATGCACACACGACGCACGCACGCACATACGCACAAACAATCACTCATCATCACGCACGGCCACCACACTCACACCAACACACACACACACACACACACACACACACACACACACACACACACACACTCATTCATTCACTCACTCACTTACTCACGAACACCATCTGCTTTTCAGAAAAGTAGGCATTTTGTTTCCTGTGGTAAAGGGTGACAGCATTTACATAACCGCATACACATGGGGACTGGAGCTTATGAGTGCTTACTCCATTATCCTCGATATAAAAGAATACATAGAATAAATATTCGAAATAACATAAAACACAACACAACACACACACGCACTCACAAACACACGCGCGCGCGCGCGCACGCACGCACGCACGCACACGCACACACAACACACAACACTCACGTTACTACACACTCATGTACACACTCGTACACACACACTACACACACGTACACACCACGTACACACTCTATACACAACACACACACACATAACACAACACACACACACCACACACACACCACCACACACGACACATAGCACGCACACACAGCACAGTCACGCACAGTCCGCCGCATGAAAAGAGACGAAGAAAGCATTTGAATCGTTCGGGCTGGTGCATGTTAGAAAATTGATCGGAAAAGGTGATTGTATTTCATCTTAGTTTTCTGTTTGTTCTTTGCCAGTATTCTCCTTCTCTCAATCTTTCACTCTGTATTGTTTCTGCATCGATTGAGTGATGACAGTGAGTTATCGTGTGTGTGTGTGTGTGTGTGTGTGTGTGTGTGTTGTGTGTGGTGGTGTCGTGTGTCTGTGTCTGTGTGTGTTGTGTGTGTGTGTGTGTGGTGTGTGTGTGTGTATGTGTGTGTGTGTGTGTGTGGTGTGGTGTGTGAGTGTGTGTATGGGTGTGGTGTGTGTGTGTGTGTGTGTGTGTGAGTGTGTGTGGTTGTGTGGTGTTGTGGTGTGTGTTGTGTATGGGTGTGGTGTGGTGTGTGTGGTGTGTGTGTGTGTGTGTTGTGTGAGTGGGTTGTGTGTGTGGGTGTGTGTGGGTGTTTTGTGTTGTTTGTGATGATGTTTATTGTGGTTAGTGTAAGTGTGAGAGTGTTGTGTGAGGTTGTTTTATGAGAATCGAGAGATTAGGAATGTGTGTAGGTTGTGGTCGTTGTCTGTATGGAGAACGAGATTTGACTTATACAAAGGTTAGAATAGGAAAAATTGCAAGATAATTGGACAATTTTTCAAAACAAGCGTGAAAAGAGAGGGGGGAGGAGAGGAGGAGGGAGAGAGAGAGAGGAGAGAGAGAGAGAGAGAGAGAGAGAGAGAGAGAGAGAGAGAGAATCGTAATGGAAAGAGGGAAAACCTTTCTTAAAATAAATGTAGGAGGAGACAGAGACAGCGACATTTGCACGCCTACATTTATTCTAGGCTTATTTTCCAAAACACTTATCCGTTCCCTCCTCCCCCCACCCTCCTGGTTGTATTAGTTTTTCGGGCGAAGTTCTATCTATGCTTGCTGGCTAGTACTTATTTTCAATGAAACACCTATCCTACCCTGAAGTGGCCTGTACTCTTTTAGGGTGTCTCATTGTCTCTATCTTCTTCATTTCAGTTTTTTTTCTTTATCATATTTTCTTTTATCTTTCAACTTTCACCTTTCATTCGTTTTTGTGCTTCTTCTTTTAATAAGCTTGTTTCTCTGCAAGTAATTCTTGCATTTAGTCATTTAAAAAAAGATGCAAGGTGTGTGCTTTATAATCATCATTGAATCCAATGCGAAACTAACAAGAAAATTGCAGCAAATTATTTGCTGTTATATATAGGGGGTATGAAAGGAAAATGTGTATGTGTGTGTGTGTGGTTGGGATGTGTGTGTGTGTGGTGTGTGTGGTGTGTGTGTGTGTGTGTGTGTGTCCGTGCTGTGTGTGTGTGTGTGTGTGTGTGTTGGTGTGTTGTGTGTGTGTGTGTCCGTGCGTTCATGTGTGTTGTGTTTGTGTGTGTGTGTGTTGTGTGTGTGTGTGTGTGTTGTGGTGTGTGTGTGTGTTTGTGTGTGTGTGTTTGTGTTTTCTTTCTTTCTTTTCTTTTTTTCTTTTGTTGTGTGTGTGTGTGTGTGTACGTGCGCGGCCTTGCGTTCATATATGTGTGTGTGTTTGTGTGGTGTGTGTGTTTATGTGTGTGTGTGTTTCATTCTTTTGTAGCGTGTCTGTTTTATCTATTTCTAACTTTACTGGCTTGTTGCCATGTCCATTGTGTTCTACTGCTTCTGTCTGTTTTTGTTCTTCATTTTTATTTCTGCTGGAGTTAAACAAGTTTCTATGACAGTAGTATCTGGCAAATTTCAAAATTCTGTGGTGTGTGTTTTATAGCACAAAATAACAAGAAAACTCTGTGTGTGTGTGTCTGTGTGTCTGTGTGTCTGTTTGTGTGTGTGCTCTATGTTTGTGAGTGTTGTCTATCTGTTTGTGTGTGTGTGTATGTTGTGTGTGTTTGTGTGTGTGTGTATGTATGTGGGTGTGTGCTGTACCTGTAAAGGATGTAAATAAATTGGAATTGAAAAACATTTTGGCAAAATTAATTAAATCCTTAAGCTCATGCAGAGAAAAAAAGAATGACTGACACACAAACACATACATACACGCACACACACGCGCACACACACAACATACACGCACACACGCACACAACACACACACGCGTGCGTGCACACGCACACACACACAGAATTCAATTCAATTCAAAAACATTTTTATTATCTCAACACACACACACACAACACACACACACAACACACACACACACACACACACAACACAACACACACACACACACACACACACACACACGGAGATTCAGGTATGGAAGAAAAGAATGTACAATAAACAGGTGGAGAAGTAGCAAAGGAGAGAAAGAGGAAAGTAGAAGAGGGAGAAGGAGGTAGAAAGAAGAGACAGAGAAAGGAAGAAGAGAGGGGAGGAAAGACAATGAGAGAAGAGTGGGGAGAAACGGAGAGAGAGAGAGAGAGAGAGAGATAGAGAGAGACAGAGAGAGAGACGGAGACGGAGAGAGAGAGAGGAGACGGAGAGAGAGAGAGAGAGACGGGGAGAGAGAGAGAGAGACGGGGAGAGAGAGAGAGAGACGGAGGGGACACTGACACTGACAGTGACACTGACACTGACACAGTTTTATTGTCCATACAGCATTACAGCCCTGTAGACAAGGGGGAATAACAAGTTCAGATAAATTTGTGTAACATAATAACATTTTTCAAATTTTCATCTCACTTCGCACTTACATTATGCTACTGCACATTCTAATAGCCACGCAGGTCACACACACACACACACACACACACCACACACACACAACACACACACACACACACACACACACACACACACACCACACACCACACCACCACACACCACCCTCTCTCTCCCTCCCCCCCTCCCCCCCCCCCCCCCCCCCCCCCACACACACACACACTAACAGAATCAATAAAGGACCATCTAAGGACTAGTTACTCAGTTCCGTTATCTTTTTCCTAATATTCATTGCTTCTCCAATGAATTTAGCTAGACTTTCTATTTTCTCTTCACTGCTGACAGATAGAATATTTGAAACAGAATTCATATCAGCAATGCCTTTAAACACACTTAGCGCCTCACAGTTTCTGCGTTTATCAGAATAGGCCATACAATCGAAAAGAAAGTGAAATTCGTCTTCTGTGGCATTTCGGCATGAAGGGCATATATTATCGTTAGAGTTATCTTCACTTGAAAACCAATACTTACAATTTTTAAGGCCACTGACTCTTAGCCGAAATCTACTGAGACTGATCTTGTACCATTTGTTGGTTATAAAAGACAGATATCTTTCTGTTTGAAAGACACTTTTGAAGGAACTATACCACATATATTTGTCATTATTTTTAAATCTGAATGCCAGTTCTGTTTGTAGCATGAAATAAGTCTATCTTTAAATTTATTAATGAAACTATATTCACATCCTACGTCTCTACTCAGCCACACAATACCAAATCCATTCACACATAAAGTTTTCTGTACATTTGACACCCAATTAAGTCGACCAGATTCATGTTGTAAGATTAGCATTTCATAAGCCTGTCTACATATTCTAGAAGCTGGTTGTTTAAGAAGTTTTAACCAGTATTTAATGCTTTTTATATATGCCCTTATGTATAACGGATATCTACCACTTTCCCCGTAAACTAGATGGTTTGATGCATGTAAAGGAACAGATAGAAAGAGAAAGAGACGGAGGGGGAGAGAGAGAGAGAGAGAGAGAGAGAGAGAGAGAGAGAGAGAGAGAGATGTAGTCTTTTTTGTCTCGGCATTTTCTAAAGCTTAACTCTTTTATTTCACTCTTGGGTTGTTTCTGTGCTGTTACTTTTTTGTTTTGTTTGTTTGTTTGTTTTATAAAACGTTCCTGCCTTTTTCATGGAAAACGAGATTATCAGAACAAGACGATGTCATTTTCTTTTTAATCAGAATACCGATTACTGTATCAAAGTAACATTTAAGACTCTTTTTGTCCAAACCTTTAAAACAGTTGTACTCTATTGGCTCATTGGTTTACTGTATTATCTGAACATTTATTGTCATCTTTTGCTTTGTTTCTTTGATTGGCCATAGCTGTTTTTGGTTTCGATTTTGTTTCTTCTTGAACAGATTTATTTTCTGTGCAAGTAATTCCGGCAATTTTTGCAACATTTCAGGTGTGCACTTCATGCCGAATGTAAACGTGAGAATAACAAGAAAAGGACCGTAATTGCGTAGATTTGGATGAAAGAGGATAATGTAGTTGCATTCCGTGCGCGCGCGCGCGTTTTTATTTATTTTTTTTTAATTTTATTTTAGTCTTTTATATCGAGGATAATAGAATAAGCACTCCTATGCAGTTTTACATCCAGTCCCCGTGTGTATGCCGTTTTGTAAAATTTGCCATCCGTTCCCACCGCACACAATGGCCTACCTTTCCGAAAAGCGGAACGCTTTTTAAGGTATGCGCAAGACGTTCTGCGCATGTGTATGTGTGTGCGCGCGTGTGTGTGTGTGTGTTTGTGTGTGGTGTGTGTGTGTGTGTGTGTATGTATGCAGGGGGTGGTGGGTTCCTGTAATGCATGTATTTGAACGAGGATGGTGTACTTTGTGCCAGCCTGAAATTGCTGCAGTTACGAGACAATTGGCACAATTTATTAAAAACTAAACTCAGAGAGACACACAGACCACGCACACGCACCCCCATATACACACACACGCACACACAACGCACGCACACGCGCACACACACACGCACGCACAAACACACACACATATGCACGCACACACACACACACACACACACACACACACACACACACACACACACACACAATGACCTATACCGACTTTGAAAAGAAAAAAAAAGAGTAAATCTGTCATAAAATAAAAGGTCTTTAAGGCAAGGTAGGGATCGGAGAGAAAGATACATATAACATATATATATATATATATATATATATATATATATATATATATATATATATATATATATATATATATATGTATATATATATAATATATATATAATATATATATATATATATATGTAGAGAGAGAGAGGGGGGAGAGAGAGGGGGGGGGCTATATACATGAAACCTTTCTCTTTCTCTTTTTTTCTTTCCTTTTCATCACACTTTTTCTCCATAGTTATGAAGAGAATATAGGAGAAGCTTGGGGTTTATTTATTTGTCTGTTGGAATACTATACCCCGGGTACATCAGCCATTTTGCCTCTTCTTGTTTTACAGTGACTCCCTGGGTTCTGGGTTAGGGATAAGGGGAGAGGGGGGGAGCTGTTTGCTGTGTTTTTCTTTGTTTTGCTTTCTTCCGTTAAGGCTCTTGCCTACCTCCCGGTATGGATCCTGTTTAAGTTCTTTTTGTCTGCTATTGAAGGAGAGATTATGTGATCGAGAAAAAGAGAGGGGGTGGGGTAGAGAGAGAGAGAAAGGGGGGTAAAA
This sequence comes from Stramonita haemastoma, assembly GCA_030674155.1. Classification (NCBI taxonomy): domain Eukaryota; kingdom Metazoa; phylum Mollusca; class Gastropoda; order Neogastropoda; family Muricidae; genus Stramonita; species Stramonita haemastoma. The sequence continues at coordinate 2,543,603 of CM060333.1, read as the reverse complement.
AGAGAGAGAGAGAGAGAGAGAGAGAGAGAGAGAGAGAGAGAGAGAGAGAGAGAAAAGAGCTGCATGTCTCTCAAGTACTAACAAGAAAAGTGACACGGCTATAGCGCTTTGTCCTTTTCCCTTGCTTTGTGCCATAGTCACTTTTCCTGCTAAACATTATTGTTTTCTGAATTCACAAGGCATGAAACACAATCATGTAAAAGAGGAGAACAAAACACATTCAATATCACTACGGCTGAGGGACAAAAGAGAAACTGTGCCAGAAAAAAAACGATTTCCTTCCAAAGAGAGAGAGAGACAGAGACAGAGAAAGAGACAGAGACAGAGCAACAAAAAGTGGAAAAGACTGTTAAAATAAAACGAAACAGAAGAAGAAGAAGGAAGGAGAAGAAGAAAAAGAAGGAGAAGAAGGAGGAGAAGAAGAAGAACTGCACCAGGAAGACAACGACAGGTGAAAAAGTAAGGCAGATCAGAAAAAAGCCAGAGCCAACGTTTACAGACGGGAGGACGAAAGGAGAAAGGACCACACTTTGATCTTTCCTGCAGCCTCAGCACCGTCAGCTAAAGCTAATGTACTGCCGGCCCTCCTGCAAATAAAAAACAAAAAACAAAACAACAGATAAAAAAGAGAAAAAAAAGAGACGAAAGAAAGAAAGAAAGAAAGAGAGAGAAGAGAGAGAGAGAGAGAGAGAGAGAAATGAAAGAAAACATATTTTTAAAAATGACAGGGAGAGATAGATAGATAGATAGATAGATAGATAGATAGATAGATAGATATATAGATAGATAGAAAGAGAGACAGAGAGAGAAAGAGAGACAGACAGACAGACAGAGACAAAGAGAGAGAAAGAAAGTAGAAGAAAAGAAAGAAAAACGACAAAAAAAGCTAGATCTATATATAATATTTTTTTAATACTCACATGTGTATACATTTGTGTCTGTGGGTATGAGTGCGTGTGTGAGTGAGCGAGTTAGTGAGTGTGTGCGATTTTGTATGTGTGTGTGCGTGTGCGTGCGTGCGTGCATGAGTGTGCTCACTTGCCTATTTATGCATTCAAGTGGAGGCGCAACAGACACACATGCATCATATATCATAATATCATAAAACACACGCGTACGCACGCAAACACACAGACACACATACACACGCACAGACACACACACACCACAACAAGCACACATACACGCGCACACACCACACACACACACACACACACACCACACACCACACCACACACCACCATCTTCGCTGTCATCCTCGTACTCTACAACCCAAGAAAATTGCTGTAATTTAATTACAGCAATTTTCTTGGTTTTATATTATTGTTATTTTGTTATTTACATTCAACAAAACCTGCACACCATCAATTCAGGAAAATGACCAGAATTATTCGCTCAGATAATTGATTAACTGAAAGCAGAAACAAAAAAGAAAAACGTGATCAAACACAATGCAGGCAGACTGAAACAGTCCAGAAAAGAGCACACACACACACACACACACACACACACACACACACACACACACACACACACACACACACACACACACACACACACAGCCTAGTGGTCAGAACATTGCGCTGGCAATTTGAAGACCCGGGTTCGAGTCCGGTCGAGGAAATTTTCTTCCTGGAGTTAACATCAGTGCTGACTCCACTCTCCCCAAAAGTCCTTCGGATGAGACTTTAAAACCGAGGCCCCGTGTGCGAACGCACGCAGAACATCTTGCGCACACGTTAAATCCTGTTCCGCTTTTCGTAAGAGTAGGCCATCGTGTGCCGGTGGGAACAGATGACAATATTTACAAAACTGCATACACACGGGGACCGGATGAAAAAAAGCACATGAGTGCTTATTCTGTTATCCTCGATATAAAACGAATAAATAAATAAATAAAAAATACACACACACACACACACACACACACACACACACACACAACACACACACACACAACAAAACGCGCGCGCGCGCACACACACACACACACACAATACACACCACACACACACACACACAACAACAGGCAGGCAGTGACCACGGAGACAAAAAAGTGGAAGTAATAAGATTATTAACGTGTATTCCTATTGAAAAAAGTGTGGTCCTCTCTCTCTCTCTCTCACGCACGCACGCGCGCGCCGCACACACATACGCACACAAAATACAGAGAACTCGAACTCGAACTGTTTATTGAGAGTAAATGGATAAGCACAAATCTTCTTTACACCATGCTCTCACAAAAAAAAACACCGGAGAAAAGGAAATGAAAGGAAAAACCACATGCACACACACACACACACACACGCACGCACGCACGCAGCGCGCGCGCACATGCACATGCTCATGCACAAAATCTCAAATAAGCAGCATATGCAAACAATAATGATCAACACTTTCAAATACATAATGGACGAGACATAATGGACAGAGAGAGGGAGAGGAGAGTTTACCGTAGTTTCAACTATGCATTATGTCTTCCTAAAGGATAAGTTACTCATCAGCTCTGTTCTTTATCGTTTTGAGCTTAAAAAATCGCATACACGGTGTTAATCTCAGATACACGTCCGTATAGTGGCTGTTCGCTTTCTAATTGTGTCTTTGTTTTCGGTGTTAAAGCTAAAACTATTAATAGCAAACAAGAGTATCTTAGAGCATAATAATTATAATGACCATCTTTGGTCGTAGAAGTGCTCATGGAAATGGATAGAAAACTGACTGACTTTAGTGTTTAAATCACCACTATCATGATCTTCCACAACAGTTACTACTAAAAAAAAAATGTTTTTTTTAACCAGCCCGAAGATGACGAAAACTATTTTTATGTTGATAAACTCATATGGGACGGGATAGCTCAATGGTCAGAGCACTTTCCCCCAGCCCATGTTAAGCAGCGTCGAGCGTGGTTTGCCAATTGGCTGAACGACCGTTTGCGCGCCTTGGCTTCAGTACAGTCCCCCAGCGGTAAATGGGTACCTGCCCTCTTTAGGGTCAGGGAAGGTAAAGCAGCGAGGGAGAGGAGATGGGCGCCGCCCTCAAATGCTGGCCCCTAGAGAAGCTGAGGTCTCTGACGCCTTGCTCCCCTACAACCACATAGGACACATTTACCTTTTTACCTTAGTTACACGACAAATTCAGTCACACTGGGCCTGACTTGTCAGGCGCTTAACGGCAGGGCAACGCAGTTTCGTTTACATGAGAGACAGTTTTTGCTGTCTGTGTGTTCGATGGCGAAGAAGAAGACTTGGCTAGCCCCACACAAAAACGCAAAGAGGCTGAAAATAGAAAAAGCAAATTGTAGCGTGTGGAGAATGAATAAAGCAGAATGATGTGCATGGATAAAAAATAAGGTTTACATCATTGATTCTGAATGGATTTTTGCAAGGAACGGAACAACTTCATGAAGAAACTGGGAAAAAACAACAACTTTCACGTGGATTAAAATGTGTGTCTCCAGAAAAAGAACGCAGAAAACACACACACACACACACACACACACACACACAACACACACACACACATACACACACACACACACACAATACACACACACCACACACACACACGCACACACACACCGCCACACACACGCACGCGCGCGCGCGCGCGCGCGCGCGTACTGCAGTTTCCGATGGGGTTGACATTGGTGTTTAGAGGACAGTGATGAAGGCTTGTCTGGCCGCTAATGCAGCGTGTGTCAGCCTGGCCAGACAGGGGCTGGCTGCATCGACTTGGGGACACGTAAATGAATGCACTCGTCAGAGTTGATGGAACTACAATCACGCCATTATTAAAAGCCGGAATAACGCATTATCGATAAAGCGAAAATCAAGATTGACATTTTTACTCTTACACTTCACTACTCGGGGATTGCACAGATACTGGTGATGAGTGCACACGCAGGAATAAACGCGCACTGACGTGCGAGATTAGACCTGCTTACGCGTGCACAGGTACATGCACACGCATGCAAGTAGGGACAGGATAGCCTGGTGGTTAGAGGGTGCACTTGTCATCTGACGGCCTGCGTTGTGTATCTCAGGTTTGAGCCCATACGGAGACACCTGTTGAAGGGGACTTGTCCCTGTGAAGTTACCGTTAGTGATGACCCCCTCCCATGAAAGTCCCTTGGATTAGGCTATAAACTGAGACTCCGTGTGCGAACACTCGCAGAACATCTTGCGGACACTGGAAACCTGTTTCGCCTGTGGTGTGAGAAGGTCATTAGTACTGGTAGAAATCGGTGAAAAATTGTTTTACTAACTTCGTGTACACAGAGACTGGATAGGCATGTGAATTATTATTGCTTTATCCTCGAAATGAAAAATAAAGAACAAATAAGAAAGAAACACACATGCACACGCACACACAACACACACACACACACACACACACACACACACACACACACACACGCACGCATCCATCACCCCCCCACACACACAACACACACAACACACACACACACACACACATCATTATTTTTTCTTTGCAATGGTTATTTTGTAATATATTGCAAAATTTCTCTTATTACTACTAAAACTATGCCTAGCAACAAAACAGAAAGAAATGATTATGACTGTTTTACTGTGTTTTGATGTAAAGTTTTATATAATTCTTTTATTAACTGTTGAATCTTTCTTACTGTCTCCTGATTCTGAACTGGGAATCAAATCTGAAATAGCAAATACTCTACATCCTTGATTTAAGATATAAAATTCCATTTTAATTTTCCATCAATTTTAGTCTAGCTAGAAATGTTTCAGAAATACAAGTAACGGTAGAAGCAGTCCTAAATATCAGAGTAATTTTCCAAGTATTATCAGTGTCTCTACACGGTAAAATCGAGGAGATTGTTGCAAAGTTGTCGAGCATTATGTCAAACAAAATGACACCATTTCTATCCCCTGTTCACTTGCCCAAAACAAGGCCTTGAAACACTCCAAAGACCGGATATTAATGTAGCAATTAGCCAGGGTTAAAGGCCAAGAGGCAAGCTTGATGAAGAAAAAGGCTGTAAAACATAGCAATCAAAGGCTTCTTCAAAGAGCACAGTAATTAGCAGAAAGGGGAAAGCTTTTAACTGAAGAGAAGGAAATCTACCCCTGGAAGATAAATTGGCTGTGACATATTCACAGATAGCTGTTTCAGGAACAGTTTGACATCTGCGTGTTCCGACAGTAATGAAGGCTTGGGTGACTGGTGATTGAGTTTCTGTCAGCCAGAAGGGGATTACATCGACCATGATGACAGAAATAGAAGAATTTGTCAGGTTATAGAACCCGTGGCCTTACTGGTATTGTAGGAGGGTTATAGATTAAGGTGAATAGAAATTGGTTTGTATGATGATCAGGACGTGTGTGCATGAACACTAGCAGGTAGGAAGGAATACAAAGCGTGTTAAACATGCATGTTGATGTACTATGCAGGCATTCATAGAGGTATACTTGAACATAGGCATGTGCTATGCACAGATATTGTGCATATTCAGACACAAACTCCTCTCTCTACTCTCTCTTTCTCTCTCTCTCTCTCTCTCCTCCTCTCTCTCTCTCTTCTCTCTCTCTCTCTCTCCTCCTCTCCTCTCTCTCTCTCTCTCTCGTCTCTCTCTCCTCTCTCTCTCACACACACACACACACACACACACACACACACACACACACACACACACACACACACACTATCACATACACACACACAATATCACATACACACACGCGCGCGCGCGCGCACGCGAATGTCTGTGTGTGTATATGTGTATATACGTGCGTGCGTGCATTCGAGGGGGCAAGATAAGTTTTATTGCCTTTCTAAACAGCATTAATTTGTCACGATCCCTATTATAAAGCCATTGCTTGTTATTAAAGATGTTATTGTTTCAAAATATCTATATTCGAATATAACTGGTAACAATGATAACATTTCGTGTTATGCTCGTCACCATAATCAGTATGGTGAACACAAGTCATCACAAAAATGAAGATGGAACAACAATTCCTCTTGAGAAAGAAAAAAAAAAGAATTGACCGTCACATATTCAAACACCAAACTCTTTCACACTTTGACATGTGTGTGCATGGACAGTGATGCAGGTTTGCCTGGCTGGTAATGCAATCTGTGTCCACCACATTAGAGGCTGCTCCTCACTGCAGAAGTGAAGTGAATGGACACCTCAGAACGGCCGTGCCAGAGAGCTTGCTTTTGATTCCAAAGCCTGATGGAGGCAGGGTAAGGTGTGAACGAATTTGAATTGATACGCATGTTTATGCATTAGAGACAATTTACTAAGATCATGAAAACGTTATAAATGGATGGACCAGTCCATGAAAGAATCAGTGATTTGGGTGGAATATGCTTACAAAATATTTTGAACTCATGGGCATCATCACTCAATACTGTACGGACACAGACGCCACATATGCGGCATGAATGTACATACATCATCATTACATAGAAGCATTGTCAGGAAACATAATATGCATATTTACACATTACACTTTCACACACACACACACAACGCACACACACACACAGGCATGTTCATGTGTTGTGTTCGTGTGAACTTTGACCATTATCCACGTCAGCAACCTGTAATAACGATAATATTGACGGTGATAACAATAATGATAATTGTATTTGTCAAAACCTGTTTAAGAGTCTGTGGTTATGGTTGATAATATTTTTTGAAGCGGGGGGAGGGGGGTTGCTTTGCTAGGGATGGTTACTTTGTTTCCTGTTTCCTAGTCAAAGTCCACCGTTTAAACATTTCTGTCGATCAAATTAATGGATCTGTTGATTCGTGAGTAGGAAGGTTTTTTGAAGCAAAGCGTGATAAAGAATAAAAAAAAAAGGATTAAATATCATGGCGAACATGCTTCTTCAAAGTGCAAGCAATTACCACAAATTGAAAGCTTTCACGCGGAGAAGAGAAACCTGACACGGGGAAAGCTTTTTTTGAAAGAGAAGAGAGAAAAAAAATCATTGCCGAAAGAGAAACAGGCGGTGACGTGACATTCATTGGCTGCAGTTTGGGGGAGCATCTTGACATCTGCGTGTTTCGACAGTAATGACGGCTTGGGTGACTGGTGATTGAGATTCTTGTCAG
>CM060333.1:2518998-2523998 GCA_030674155.1 Stramonita haemastoma | reverse complement strand
ATTGAGCTGTTTTCCAGTGTAACAGAGATATAGACATGAGTTCAGCTGCCTTCCAGTGTAACAAACAGACACAGCCGTAGCGGTATTGCAGTGTAACAGAGAAACAGACAGACACAGGCTTATCTGTCTTGCAGTGTAACAGAGAAACAGACACAGGCTTAAGCTGTCTTGCAGTGTAAAAGAGATACAGACAGACACAACCTTAGCTGTCTTGCAGTGAAACAGACAGACAGACACAGGCTTATCTGTCTTGCAGTGTAACAGAGATACAGACACAGCCTGAGCTGTCTTGCAGTGAAACAGACAGACAGACACAGGCGTCTTGCAGTGTAACAGAGAACAGACAGACACAACCTTAGCTGTCTTGCAGTGTTACAGAACTGACAATGAAACGCCTTTGATTTTTGTGCCACTCCTTACAGGACAGTGTTAGACATAAGAGAGCGATTGTACACCGTGAGTGAGACATACAGACAGAGGAGGGAGGGCGCTTTTTGTTAAATGACAGATACGAATTAAAGAGAAAATGCATGATTGTATGATTTATTCAATGGTTAAATCTTCACACCACATAGCCGTGACTTCCATCACCAGGATAAACGCAAATTGCATAGAAAGAAAGGAAAAGACAGAAGAAAAACAAGAAATAAAGACAGTACGAATGAGACGAAGACAGACTGCAGCAAAACGAAAGAAGGCTGCACTGAAGGACTGTCCCCCGAAAACGAAAGAAGGCTACTGAAGACTGTCCCGTAAATACGCACACTACATTCGTCAATCACGACGTGCATAAAGGGGAGGGGGGGGGGGGGGTAGATATAATCAGGAAATTGATCAGTGCAGCCCCCTTTCCTTTCCGTACGCAGATTCTTTCAACTGGAGATGGATAAAACTAAGTCCGCGGACATTGATGACACTGAATTAACAGCCTCATCCGCTTAAGAATATATCAAAGCATTGTTACTTACGAAGCGAAACCTTCTTTGGCCAAAATCGACTTTTCCCGCATTCTTTTGTCATCTTAGGAGGCATTAGCTCTCCTTTCATCATACTCTTTTCTAGCCGCGCTGTCTTGGGGAATCAATACCATTCTTGTGACATGGCATTAAATCAGAACGAGTGTGTTGTGAGCTCGCGGAATTCCTTTCACAGTCTGAGTCCTTCGTTCTTGGGCGGCACAGATGACCCTGGTTTGAAGTTTGCTGGGAGAGGTCTGTAGCTGTGGGGGTGGGGGTGGCTGGTCAGTCTGGTGCAGGCACAGAGGGGTGGTCCTCTTGTTGGACACACGTGGGAGGCTAGGCTACAGCAGTGAGACATGAAGGTGGTCAGGCTTTACTCGAAGCTTGCTTTCTTGGCCTGTGTCATCTTTCTTCTCTGCATGCACCGTGGCCACCTCTGCAGAACTTGCCTTGGCATGCATCAGAACTGCGCGGTAGAAAACAGACAGTGTAGGTTATTGTGAACAGTATCAACACGCACCTTTTTGTTTTATGTTGTATGTCGACTAGTAGTGTCGTGAGGAGGTCATGCTCGTTTGAGTCGAATCCTCAGAATGCCTTGAAGCTGCTTGTGTCCTCGTGTTCTGCTTCTGTGTGTGTGCCTAGCGGCAAAGCCATGCTATTGAGCTGATGCTTAGAATGAAGGTGGCTAGTAGTGGATCCCAGACAACTATGAGAGGGCCTTAACTAGGAAATCAAATGTATGCTTCCATAACAAATCTACAAAATCGACGTAATCATGTCTGTGTGTGACGATATATACACCCATGTAAACAGACTCACAAGCTTGGCGTTATTTGGCTGAACAGACCAGCATCTTTTCCCCTTACCATGTAAAAAATAGGGTAACACAGGCCAAAAGCTGTATCAGTTCTTAATGCCAGCATAGTGCCGAGGCCTACGATTGCCTTCAGCTGGTGGCGTAACAGACCTGTACTGTCCATGAAAGGAGAACACATCGTTGTGAAGACAGAGAACCAAAGCCTGCAATCACAGTGCAGAGCTGGGAAACAGCCCTTCAGATTCCCATCCATAGTGCTGTTACTGTCTCAGTAACTGTTGTGTTTGTTGACTGAGACAGAGTTCATCTTTTGAATGACCCCGAGATTGTTAGGCTTGGGAACGCACAACAGCACTTACATACACCCATGTCAATGACACCCCCCCCCCCCCCCCCCCCCCCGCGCTCCCTAAGGCTTGCAATGCTTCAGTGACTGCATAGATTAGTTCTAAACATTCCAACACCTTCACTTTCTCTTCACCTGAACGGGAATGTTGACAGCGGAAAAAAGGAACCAGGATGGTAAAAGTAAGGACAACGACCATCCACAAAGTACGGTAGAAGTCGCTAGTACAAGAACTTTGACCCCCTCCCCATACCCTACTACCCTCCCACCTTTCCCCACACCACCCTCCCTGGACCCTCCTCCTCCTCCTCTTCCTCTGTGTGGCGGTAGAGGGCTGAGGTGTTCAATAATTCAGGGTCAGTGTCTGCTGTCTTGTGGCGAAGGCGGCGGGGTGGGGGGAGATGCTGGCGAGTCATTTCTACAATCACCAATACCAACTGGACCACATGTAGCGTGTGTGTGTGTGTGTGTATTCTTTTTTACTTGATATTTTTGTTTTGTCTGTCTGTATCTGTGTGCGTGAATGCCTGTATTTGTCTATCTATCTTTGTATGTCTCTCTCTCTCTCCCCTCCTCTCTCTCTCTCTCTCTCTCTCTCTCTCTCTCTCTCTCTCTCTCTCTCTCTCTCTCTCTCTCTCTCTCTCTCTCTCTCTCTCTCTCTCTCTCTCTCTCGTCATGTAACCATGTTATGGCATCCATGACATGATGACCTTTTGGGTTGTAATTAAGGAAGTTCTCAGTATATGACATTTTGTGTTGTGCCCAGCCCCCCTCCCACTGTCCCCTTGTTAATGGGCATCCTGCCAATAACAATAAAGTTTTGTTATTTGTCATTTCTCTCTCTCTCTCTCTCTCTCTTCTCTCTCTCTCTCTCTCTCTCTCTCTCTCTCTCTCTCTCTCTCTCTCTCTCCTCTCTCTCTCTCTCTCTCTCCTCTCTCTCTCTGATGAAAAAAAGTATGTAATACTTACTCTGTTACCCTTGAAAAATAAAGATTATTCATTCATTCATTCATTCATTCATTCATTCATTCATTCTCTCTCTCTCCCTCCCTCCCTCCCTCTCTCTCTCTCCTCTCCCTCTCCTCTCTCTCTCTCTCTCTCTCTCTCTCTCCTCTCTCTCTCTCTCTCTCTCTCTGTCTCTCTCTCTCTCTCTGTTTGAGCGTGGTTGTGGGTGTGTGAAGGAAATGATGAAGACATATACAAAATAACCACAGAGAGAGAGGGATAGAGAAAGAGGGATCGCGGGGAGACAGGGGAGAGAGAGAGAGAGAGAGAGAGAGAGAGAGAGAGAGAGAGAGAGAGAGAGAGAGAGAGGAATGAGGGGAGAAAAAGGGAGCAGCAAGAGTAAATTGGCAAGACGGACAGAGTCAGGAGATTATTACCTTTCTCTGGTAGCGGAAGCCAATGAAGCCAGCTCTATAATTCATTCCACTTGTCCTCGTGGCTCCAGAAACTCCGCTAAATGAGCTAGCCTGGGTGTGCCGCAGACAGACTGACAGCAGACGGAGCAGACAGACAGACTGACCAGACAGGGAGACGGAGACAGACGAAACGTTGACAGGTAGAAAGACATAGTACACCCTGGGAACCGGAGATGAGTGAGTGACAGACAGACAACAGCAACAGGCAGCACACACACACACACACACACACACACACACACACACACACACACACACACACACACACACACACACCACACACACACACAACACTCAGTGCTGTATCGTGGTCAGGCTTATTTAGCCTTAATAAACAGAGGAACAGGAGATTTAGACACTGCCCAGAACAGACATCTCGAATGAATGCTATAATGCATAACATGATCATGCTACATGTCTACCACTGTATTATGGAAAAAAGAATCAGAAGGAGAGAGAAAGACACGGAAATAGAGAGGGGGAGAAAGACTATGAATGATAGATAATGGCTTCGAGCTGCAAATACCTGAAGAGACAGGAGACAGACAAAAATAGATTGATAAAAACGGACAGGCAAGAGAAGAACAAGGCACAGACAAAGAAAGATGATAACGACAGACAGAAGAAGAGAAGAAGACAAAAGAACACTGAAAGCCAAAGATGGTTAGAGAAAGAACAAGAAGAAGAAAGGAAGGAGGGGGAGGGGGGAAGGACAGACAGACATGCAGCCATAAACAGACGCAGACAGAGAGGGAGAGAGAAGAAAAGGTGGCGGGTTTCGTCGGAAAAGCTACACTTCTGGAAAAAGAAACATGGAGACAAGACAAGGCCAGAGTGAAAGAAAGGACAAAATACAGGGATGGGTGGTGACAGCGTCGGTGGTTCGTTAGTTCAGTGCTGTGCTTTTACGTCACTCATTGTCGCCTCTTCCTCTCCTCTCTCTCTCTCTCTCTCTCTCTCTCTCTCTCTCTCTCTCTCTCTCTCTCTCCTCTCTCTCTCTCTCTCTCCTCTCTCTCTCTCTCTCTCTCTCCTCTCCTCTCCCTCATCTCTCTCCTCCTCTCTCTCTCTCATCCTCTCTCACCAAACAGAGAGATGATAGGGCGCTGTAAAGACATCCTTAGTCAGAAAACTGATCTCTTTGGACTTCTTTCAGTCTTTTATCCTAAAAGCTAACGGTATTCCAGCTTATTTGTCAAAATCTACTTTTTTTATCCTTCTGTTGATGGTGAACCCAAACAATCTCCGCATGATTAAATTGCTAAAAGATAAAGATTGCTATTGTATACTCTGTAGAGGTTTTCTTTTATCGGTATCCTAACAAAGATCTTACATAAAACTACAGTCATTACGAGAACAAGGGGAAAAATTGCCTCGGGTATCCTAAATTCAATCCTATTGAGGTCAAGTTAGCTGTTACGTCATCAGTAACCCCCATTTACCTGAAATAGATGACC
>CM060333.1:2493998-2513998 GCA_030674155.1 Stramonita haemastoma | reverse complement strand
AGAGTGGGAGTGGAGTCACTTTTGCCAGAAAGAGTATTGGAGGTGGGGAGACTGAGATATCGTGGTGAGGGGATTGTAAAGCCATATGAATTATTGGTCGATCCGGTTTTCTTGAAGAACAAGTTTTTAGATGGCGATTGTCTTGTGTAATGATAAAATCGTTTGTTAGTTTTTGTTTGTTTTGTTACATTCATAAAAGATCATTTGTGTTGAAGTAGTTGGGTTGAATGAAATATTGGGAGAAAAATAAGTGAATCCAGAAAGGGAAGAGGTAGAATCTGGAATGTGAAGGATGCTTGGTTTTATGATCAAGTGTTAATGTCGAGTACAATCTTTTCATGGTGAACACTTGACGTCTCCCCAAAATGAGGGATTTGGTAAATATTCCTTCTAGAAAAATAAGACTATTGGTAAAACGTATAACAACCACAGTCTTTGGGGATAGAACTTGGAATCCATTTTTTTTAAGTCTTAGTATTACAACTTACTCTGTATAGTATAGTGTCCTCTGAATTTTTCTTCCACAAATATGAAGTAGGGTAATTAGCTTGATTCTGAATTTCATTTGATGGGAGAGGGTGGGCAGCAAGAAATCCTGATGCATCTTAGATAATCTCATACGTACACTAAAAACTTTAAACTTGAGCCATTTAGGTCAGTCATATGCATCTGGCGAGTTAGAAAATTGTCTCAGAGATCTCCTCCCCGCGATACTGTGCCCGCAGAGCACCTGATTTAGCACTCCTGTACCCACTTGTGTAACCACGCACTTGCCCCTGATTAGTCGGGATCGATGGAGTGTCATTCTGGGTACTTTTACCCAGTGCCTGAAGGGTATCTTTGTCTTTCTCTTTGCCGTGTAGAGGTCATGCGGGTACTGTCTGGTGTTGCCGCTAATGTCCCTCCTTGAGTGTTTTCCTCTGTTCCACTGTAGGGGTGTCTGGTGCAGATATGATTGAGGGTATGGGGGTTTGTTGCTGTTGTTTCTGTGTTGTTTGTTTTTCATAGATACGTGTGTGACATATTTTACCTGAATAGGGATTTCTTTTGTATTATATCTGTCTGTCTGTCTGTCTGTCTGTCTGTCTGTCTGTCTGTCTGTCTGTCTTCTGTCTGTCTCTGTCTTCTCTCTCGTCTCTCTCTTCTCCTCTCTCTCTCTCTCTCTCATCTCTCTCTCTCTCTCTCCCTCTCTCTCTCTCCTCTCTCTCCTCCCTTCTCTCTCTCTCCCTTTCTCTCTCTCTCCTCTCTTCTCTCTCTCTCTCTCTTTCTCTCTCTCCTCTCCTCCAACCCCCCCCCTCTCTCTTACCCCCCCTCGCCTACGTATTTTATGCTCCCACTCTTCTCACAAGATAACTGACATCTTCTCTGTCTGAAAGTCTCTGAAATGGTTTAGAAGTACCTGCACTCAATGACAGAGTAGGGAGGAAATTACATGACAACAAAATAGAACATATTATGGACTGAAGACCAAGACGGCAATATCTGGCAAACTTTGCAGACTGGACAAGAGTACTCTAGGATTGGAGCTGATGGCTGTCTTGCCCCCAGAAGTGTTGCTGTCCATCAGCGTCTTCATAGAAATGGAGAGAGTGGTGGTTGGCCTAAAATGGTTGGTGGTGTTAAAATTGTATCTACTTCGTTTAACATTCTTGCTACACATTTGGATACTAAGGTAAAATCTTTTGCAATCATTCTTTTTTTTAATGTACTAAATGTACCAACTAGATCAGACCCATTCAGAAATGATATAAATGTTTTATCATTTAATGGTAACATAGAGACACAGTTTAATCCTAGAAAATAGTTCATGATATCAAACAAAGATTATATCTCAAATGGTTTAAAATAAAAAAAACGTACAACAGGTTTTTGTTTTCGAACTGATTTTATGACTTGCTTCTTATAAATTTGGAAGCCAAACCAGATTTATAAGATGTGCAGTTTTTTGACGTAATACTGGCAAGTTACTGCCACTGCAGGTCATTCACTCAATGTTGTTTTATTATTGATTACCTTTTGCCTTCCGGCCATATTTTTTCAGAATGGTAAGAATCATGTTCTTGACTTCTGTAGCAAGATCTCACTGCAAATTTTTTATCACAGTATACACACACACACACACACACACACACACACACACACACACACACACACACACACACACACACACACACACACACACACACAAAATATACTCACACATACAAATACACACACATCATCATCACATCATCATCATCATCATCATCATCATCATATCTTTCATCATCATCACTATGTAAACGATGCCATGTTCCATGATTCAGTCAGTTCTAGAGATCAGCACCTTCTGGGGTGTACCACCAGGAACCAGACACTAAGTGACCTCTGACATGGAATAATTCCCAACTGAGGAATCAGTGCAATTCATTTGCTGTTCCAGAAAAAAAACATTCCCACTTCACTGGCCTGGCACGTAACAAGACCCATCAAGAAAACAAACCACCCTGCATTATTTTGATCCCTGTCTGACACTTTCTCCTGATCTTTCACATTACCAGTGGTGGTCTGGGTGCTAGTCCTGAAGATTATTTTTCCTGTTCTTCAGCTAGAGCTTTGAGGTTAACCAAGGCTGAGATTTTTGTGTATGCAGCGAGTTATGTCTGTCATTAACCTACTTTATTTCTAGCTTCCAGCATGACATCTGAACATGACACCAGTGTGCATGCAGGTTTTGTTTTTTTTAATGTCTTCTATTCTTACCTCATGAACAGCTTCTTGATCCAAATGGCATGATGGATTTTGTAGCATTAAACAAGATGTCATGCATGCATTTGCACACAAGACCTTGGTTTATAGTCTCACCCAAAGGAGTTTTAGGGGATTGGAGTCAGCACTAATGTCAACTCAGAATCCCCTTGACCTGGCATTAGAGCGGTGGCTCAGACCCAGGCTTGATCCCAGGCCATCAAATTACAAGCACAATGCTCTAACCACTGGCTACCCTGCTCACTGCTTTTTTTTTTTTAAATTATGTACGAAGGGTGGGTGGGAGAGTAGGCACCAAAAAATTATAACACAATTATTTTCTCTGTTGTCAACTTGTCGAGGCTTTAGGTAATCTGTTTGTACCCTGTATCTTGTGAGTTAAGTAGTATCCAAACGAGTCCATTCTCCTGTAATTGGCCCGCTGGGTCCTCAATGGACCACTCCTGCACTCTGTGTCTTCCACTTACTAGCCCTGACCTCTCTGTATTGATGGAGTTTCATCCCAAGTGCTTTTACCTAGTGCCTGAGGTATCTTGTCTGTGTCTTTGCTGTGTAGAGGTTTTACCGCAGTTGTCATGTTGAAACCACTCAAGTGTTTTCCCCCTGTTCCTCAGCAGGGGCTGTTCTGGTGCATCGGACAAATTGAGCTTGCTGTTTTTTTTTGTTTTGTTTTGTTTGCTCTTCTGGATACTTTGTGGTGTTCTTTGAGGATTTTTGTTTACTTCTATTTTGTGTCGTTTGTGTCAGTATCTGTCTCTGTCTTAGTCTGTCTATTCTCTCTCTCTCCTCTCTCTCTCTCTCTCTCTCTCTCTCTCTCTCTCTCTCTCTCTCTCTCTCTCTCTCTCTCTCTCTCTCTCTCTCTCTCTCTCTCTCTCTCTTTATCAATCTGTCTGTCTCACTCTCACTCACTCTCTATCTATCTTATCTATCTGTCTTAGTATCTATCAGTCTTGTCTGTCTATTTCTTTCCATTGCATGCAGATGATGCAACTGTTAAAACAAAACCCTAAGGAGAAACATTTACATCCTTGCTAAACAGACCAAGGTGTCGTGCAGATATCGTTTTACCTTCGAGCATGTTTCCATATGGGGGTATGCAGTGATTTGTAGCAGTGGCCAGTAGCTTTCCCAGGCGTGACTGGCTCATCCCAGTTTAATATCCTGACATGACGAAGCAAGGGCATGCTCTGCGATTTATGAAAAGGAAAAAACGACATTTCGTGATACGTGTGTGATATCTTTTGTGTGAAGCATCTTGTGACATTCTGAGCAGCTATCAGTAAAAAAAATAAAGTTGCAAATTATTAGAAATTGTTGTTGATTGTAATTTGATTAGAGATATATTATACTGAAAATATATATAAATAAAATTATATATAATTATATAATTATATGTGTGTATGTACATATTTATTAATAATTATATGTAATATATATTTTATTACATATTACATATATTATATATATATATAGGATATATATATATATATATATTATATATATATATATATATATATATAATATATATATAGATATGATAGCTATTAGAGACGCAGAGAATGTAAGACGGACAGATAAAGAAACATAGACAGAGGGAAAGGTTGGCACAGAGATAGAGAGAAAAAGAGTGTGTGTGTTGTGTGTGCGTCGTACGCTGTGACAAGCACAGTCAGCACTTTTGTGAGAGTGAAGAAGTGTCGGCAAACACACCCAATCAATCACACTTTTTCACAGGATTGGTGCACTTTGGGCAGTAACTTGAGTAAAGCAAAGTAAATTCAACCCTTCCTTCAACAGTTTTGTTTTCAAATTCGAGGTACTGAGAAATTGCTCTACAAAGATGAATTTAAAGGAGGGGGGAACATTTTTTTAAAGTCGAAAACAAACACAAACTTAACTACTTAAAATAAAGTATTCATGTGTTTCATTTGAGGAGCCGAAAACTTGCAAATGAGATCAAAAGATGAATAAACAGAAGTGGTCAGCTGACTGAAGCGCAAGCCAAACTTGCCCCAAATCTTTAGCACTGACATAGACAGCAGAATTTTTTTTTAATTAAGGACTTCTTTTAGTCTCCAGAAGTCCACACTGTATGGAAAGCAAGGCGAAGGCTTATGGCCGATTTTCCCTGAAAAACGACAGCTTGGACACACACATAACGGTCAGGCGTGAGGGGAATGTGTACTGTGCCCAAGTCAAACACGTCTTTCAGGCTGTCTCAGTTGGGGGGGGGGGGGGGGGCAGAAACTTGGTGGTGAAGAAATCGATGAACTTGACAGAAAACTTCCCCATCAGCTATGCATGAGATGACGGAGCTTTCAGCGCTGTGCTAATGCCATGCAGTGAAATGCAAATGCAGATTTGTTAGACGTTATCCTTACAAGACAAGTACAAGGCAAAGTGTCAGAAATGGTGTCCTCACAAACAAGGAACGTCTGTTTTACATTTTCAATTTCTGTGACTAAATATGTCTTCTTTCTTAGACGAAATGATGTGGTATGTTGATGAACTTATGACGTATAATACAGTCATATCAAGTACCATACGTACGAAACCCGTTTAATGAATATAAAGTAAAAGGTAAAGGTGTCCTATAACCTAGGGGTCGTAGGAAAGTGAGGCAATAGAGACCTCAGCTTCTATAGGGGCCAGCGTATTGAAGGGCAGCACCCATCTCCTCTCCATAGCTGCTTTTACCTTCCCTGACTGTAAAGAGGGCAGGTATCCATTTACAGCTTAGTGAAAAGGGGGGGGGACTGTACTGAAGCCAAGGTGCGTAAACAGTCACCCATCCAATTAGTAACCACACTCAAGCTGCTTAACATGACTTGGGGAAAGGGAGTGCTCTGACCACTGAGTTATATATTATGAATATAACATATCAAATATAACATGTAGGCCTCTGTCTCTTCTCTCTCTGTCTCTCTCTCTTCTCTCTCTGTCTCTCTCTTCTCTCTTCTCTGTCTCTGTCTCTCTCTCTCTCTCTCCTCTCTCTCTCTCTCTCTCTCTCTCTCTCTCTCTCTCTCCTCTATTTTCTCCTTATTCTCTCTCCCTTCTCTTCTTTTCCTTCTCTCTCTCATTCCCGCCCTCTCTCTCTCTGACTCTACATTTCATCACATAGCCACTTGTAATGAGCAAAATAAAGATGATGAACATTTACATCATTGTGAAACATGGCTTTATTTGCATAACAACGTACCGTGAGGAATTCACGTTGCCTATGAGCTATCTTATTTTTTTTATATTTTATACCACTTATGGCGCAGCAGGCATGTTTGCGCCATTAGCTTTGACACGCATGACTCACGATTATAGTTTAAACTTCTGGGATGAATCACCCTCACGTGTTGCAGTATGGCAGTTTTTTTTTCTATTTTGTCAAACATTCAAACAGCATCAAATTTTGTCAGTCATACAGGTGAAAACATTTTGCACTGCCGTCAAGCACCTGGACAAATCAGTCAGTCCCAGCACATCCAACATCAGCATTGGAAAGTTTTGTTTGAGTGTTTTCGATCTGGAGAAAAGGCAGGAGAATGGATCAAGGAGTAGGTAGAAAAAGTAGACAAAAAAGACGTGGCGGAATTGACGATAGAACAAGGAAGAAACGGAATGGTAAATCAGGAATTCCTAGATCAAAAAGAAAAACCCAACAATAGAACAAGGAAGAAACGGAATGGTAAATCAGGAATTCCCCATATGCAACAGAGACAATACACAACATAGAACAAGGAGAAACGGAATGGTAAATCAGGAATTCCCTAGCAAAACAGATAATCAATCCAGCAAGGTGGAGATGCTGTTTATACAGACAGGCCCCTAGCACCTCACTGGGGGAATACAGTTTATGATACAGAAACTAGTATAAAAATGTGTGATGCCTGTGTGTCTTCGCATGAAAAACTTGGGATCAAACTGCTCAAAACAGCTAGCAGCAAAAAGAGTATTTCTTGGTCAGCTGGTGATTGTTCATGCTTATACGCCGCAACCTTTGGAATTTTGATGATTTTCAACATGGAACGTGTGTTGCACCAAGCATGGGTATTTGTTTGGGGGGTTGATGTATGTGGGTTACTGATGAAGCGGGTAAAGTTTGTCTTTTGTCTGGTCAGGTTCATAAAAAGTGTAGAAACAGAAGACACCCAACAATACACACAAGGAGGATTACTTCTTACAGTAAAACTGAACTTTTAGCTTTCCTTGAAAAGCTTTTAAAATCTGTTTACATTGGAGTTCTCAGGCAAATACGGTTTGCAAAATTCATGGAAAGAGTTTTCAAAATTTCGACAGAAGTAAGACTAAACTGCTTGAAATCATTCACGCCTTTCACGTACTGACCTGAAAACTTTCCAGAAAGGATCATAAGATAAAAGCAAACTGGCAAACCAAAATATTCCTCAAGGCTTAAACACTGGGAATGTAGCAGATTAGCATTGTGAAATAGTGGTTTCTGAAATCTTGTATAAAGTGTACACTGTATGGAAAGCAAGGCGAGGCTTATGGCCGATTTCCCTGAGAAACGACAGCTTGGCACACACATAACGGTCAGGCGTGAGGGGAATGTGTACTGTGCCCAAGTCAAACACGTCTTTCAGGCTGTCTCAGTTTGGGGGGGGGGCAGAAACTTGGTGGTGAAGAAATCGATGAACTTGACAGAAACTTCCCCATCAGCTATGCATGAGATGACGGGAGCTTTCAGCCCTGTGCTAATGCCATGCAGTGAAATGCAAATGCAGATTTGTTAGACGTTATCCCTACAAGACAAGCACAAGGCGAAGTGTCAAAAATGGTGTTAGTATAAACAAGCTGTGTTAGCATTATATTTTCAAATACCCTGAAAAATTTCTGTAGTATTTTGTGGTTTGGTTGTAAAGCATATTTATGATGTATCATCTATGAGTCGTACATACATGGCAAACACAAACATGAAAAATTCAGAGAAAAATACCTATTTTCCTTTCGTTTCCTGGCTACAGTTCCACAGTTTACCAACTGTGGGATTTTTGCGTGTGTAACCATTTTATTCCGCCGACTTTTAGGTAGCCATATTCCAATTTGGAGAAACACTTAAGTTAGAGACAGGTTTATGGAGATCCTTATGATAATATAACTGAAATATCGTTCCCACGACCATCATGATGGGCTAAATTCCTGTCCAAAACAGAAAACGAAACAA
Organism: Stramonita haemastoma; assembly: GCA_030674155.1. NCBI lineage: Eukaryota > Metazoa > Mollusca > Gastropoda > Neogastropoda > Muricidae > Stramonita > Stramonita haemastoma. Next base: position 2,506,074 of record CM060333.1, on the reverse strand, counting down.
ATGGAAAAGATGGAAGTAAAAACAAAACATGGAGGCACATTTGCACACATGCTTTTTGCACATGCAAATCCTGTAATCCATGTAGGCGTAAAACTTTTTTTTTTATTGCTTTCATGGGATGATTAAAGTATTCAACTTGACTTGATTTTATTCAAGACGTTGGCAAGTGTTGTTTCCTCTCCAAATGGAGGACAATATTTTTGTTGGCTAGTGATGTTTCTGTCATCTAATGTTAATATCGCTGAAAGTAACGATTGGTAACTGAGGAAAAACTGAAACACATATACAAACTCTCTCTCTCTCTCTCTCTTCTCTCTCCCTCTCTCTCTCTCTCTCTCTCTCTCATCTCTCTTCTCTCTCTCTCTCTCTCTCTCTCTCTTCTCCTCTCTCTCTCTCTCTCTCTCTTCTCCTTAGGGCTTGAATAGATCTATAGCGGTGGAGACCAGTAATGAAGTCTGGTGCAAAACTCGGAGAGGCGAGTGGAAAAGAGAGCAGAGGGATTCGACAACGCTCACGTGCCGCTTTGTGACACACTGAGGAATTACCCAGACTTAACGAAACCTACTCTGTGGCTTCAGAATGAGTTAACCGGGCGAGATCAGATTTGCTTTACCTCCACAAGCCTTTGGAGGAGTTTGAAATGCAACAAAATCTGTTTTACTTTGGGTGGAACAGAAAGGGGTTTGGAGAAGGGTGGTCACGTGAGGAATGATGTTATTAGAAATGAAGGTTAAGTTTGTGGGTGGTTTAGAGAAGCTCATTACAATTAGACCTGTCCAAGTCGTTTGCGGTACTTTCATGTGAACATCGTTGTTATTACAGCTAACATAATGATCTTGTTTGATGTTTGTGTTTTTTTAAGTCGAAACTGCATTATTTCTCAACTTTTCAGTGATAGAGGGAGGGAGGGAAGGGAGAGAGGAGGAGAGGAGGGAGAGAGAGAGAGTGTGTGTGTGTCTGTGTGTGTGTGTGTGTTTGCACGCATGCTGTGCGTGTGTGTGCTTGTACTTTCTTTCTGCGCTGTCTGTGACCCCAAAGTTGATATCCTGGACTGATCGCGTCACATCAGAAACATCTTCACATCGTGTTTGTACTGCATAATTATCAAAGTCCTTCCAGCATTCAATCTCTTCTGTTATCTACAAAAATATATAAAATGCTGCAACAGTTTACTGTTATCAACAAAAACAACGCTGTATAACGTCAACAACATAGTTTCAATTTATACGAACAATATGATTTTGTCTTTCCGTCTGAAAATGTGTCTCGGTAGATAATTTTCTTTTTTAAACAGGCCATGTCTAGCGTTAGGGGCGGGTAGCTAAGTGGTCAGAGCGCTCGCTTTCCCCCAGTCAAGTTAAGCAGCGTCGAGCGTGGTTACCAGTTGGATGGGTGACCGTTTGCGCGCCTTGGCTTCAGTACAGTCCCCCAGTTCACCCAGCTGTAAATGGGTACTTGCCCTCTTTAGGGTCAGGGAAGGTAAAGCAGCGAGGGAGAGGGGATGGGCGCCGCCTTCAACATGCTGGCCCCTAGAGAAGCTGAGGTCTCTGACACCTCGCTCCCCTACGACCACACAGGTTACGCGACACCTTTACCTATGTCTAGCGAGACATGACAAGTATTGCTGCCCCCATGGGAAGATAGAGTGTAGCGAGTTTCTGTCTTAGGGCACTTATTTGAATTTTATGACTTTCTCCATTTTAGTGCTTGAGTGGAATATTGAAAATATTCTATGCAGCGCAGTGAATAGTAATTCACGTTGATGTTTGTGTCAATGGTGAGAGCTCGGTTACTGTCACTGCTGTTTCATTCAGCGTAAAGTATTTTCCTCATTCTGTATGTATGTTGTTTATGCTTGCAAAAAGTTTAGTGTGTTTATGTGTGTAATAAAATAATAGAAAATACTACAAAAAAGTACATTTCTCACAGAAAGAAAAGGTGGTAAAGCTACAATAAATACTTGAGAAAGAGGTCTCTCTCAGCTTCCCCCTAAGGACTCCTGAGGTCGCTGCACTCCGCTTTCAGAAAGTCTGTCAGGGCCAAGGTGAACCTGGCGGAGCCCATTTCTCTCTGGGAGTTACATTGCATTCTAGATATGTTCGTGCCCCCGATGCCTCGCCAACTGCTGATAAACCTTTGTTGAGGCTGTTTTTGTTGTTGTTGTTGTTTTTAAACATATGTGTAAGAAGGAAGGTGGCAGGATGGTTAAGACGTTCACCTGCCTCACAAGTAAAACGTGAGGTCCTGCATTCGATTCCCAGCCTTGCCCTTTCTTCTCAGTTTGAAAGGAAAATCGAACTCAATGTCATGTCTTTCGGAGGTGACTTAATCAACAGGACTCGTATGATTACGGACTCGTGCACTCAAAAGAACCCACGACAGTTAACCATCGGAAAGAGCAGGGAGGTACCGCCTGACCGTCCTGGCAGAATTGAATAGGTTCAAGTCCCAACTGTATATCTCCGATTGCAGCTACCTGAATAGTGAGGGGAGGGGAGGAGGGAACGGGCGCATGCGCACAAATCTAAACATTGGTAAACTTCGGAGTTCTGGCCAAGGAACAAAAGCAATGTGTATATACTGAATATTTTGCCAGCGTTTGTAGGTGGGACATGGACATAGTATGGAGGACTTAGCGGGAAAGGAATGGACACGAATGTTTAATGATAGAAGCATCCTCTCCACTGGATACTGCAGCAGAGGCTTGAACCCGCTGCCTTATGTTGCCGTCAGGTCCCCAGTTAAGCGCCGTAACCACTAGGCCAGTGTGCCCTTTGGTATACAGGGGACCTTCTGTCTAATGAGGGAGAGAAGTGCACCCTAGTTAATCTAACATCATCAATGTTGCCCTCGTGCACTTAATACCACCACCACTACTACAGCTACCGCTACCACCACCGCCATGATTACTGCAACCACTAACCACCATCACCACCTCCGTATTAACACACTTTTACATTGAGGGCCGCTTATATCGTTCGTCTGAATATGCACTGTGATTGAGGGGCGATTTAATAAGTGTGTGGTGTGTGTGTGTGTGTGTGTGTGTGTGTGTGTGTGTGTGTGTGTGTGTAATTGCTGCAATTTACTACCATTAGCCGTGCCGAAAAGTGCAACTGTAAGCACATGTGTAATCATCTCTCTCTGTGCTGTCTGTCTCTGTCTTTCTGTCTCTCACACACACACACACCCCGCGCACACACACACACACACACACACACACACACACACACACACACACATCACACAACACACACACACAGCCCTGTCCGTCTTATAAACTTTTTTGCTGATTGTTTTTTAAAGCGTCACAGGGTTTTTTTAATTCTCGTTGTTGTTTCCTTTATTCCCCATTTGTCTTTATGTGCGTGGCAGATCAGCGTGGCGGTTGAAAATTATGATTTAAACAAAGTCGTGACAGTTTTTTTCTATTTCTGGCGTTTATAGTGCTCAATCATGCAATCTTTTCTACTCCTCTCCTCTCCCTGTCTGTCTCTGTCTTCTGTCTGTCTCTGTCTGTCTGCTCTCTCTCTCCTCTCATCTCTCTCTCTCTCTCTCCTCTCTCTCTCTCTCCTCTCTCTCTCTTCTCCTCTCTCTCTCTCTCTCTCTCTCCTCTCTCCTCTCTCTCTCTCTCTCTCATCCTCCTCCCTCCCCCTCCTCCCTCCTCTCTCTCTCCTCTTCTCTCTCTCTCTCTCTCTCTCTCTCTCTCTCTCTCTCTCCTCTCTCTCTCCTCTCTCTCTCTCTCTCTCTCTCCTCTCTCTCTCTCTCTCTCTCCCTCCTCCCTCCCTCTTCATTTTTCCAGATCTTCCTCTTATTACGACCACCCTCCCTCCCTTTCCTCCCCTCCCCCCTACTTTCTTTCAACTTCAGTCTCCTGTTCTCCTCGGTTCGAAAGCAATTAACCTTTTCAATTATTTACTTTTTGGTGTCTGGAATCTTTGCAAAGTTCACAGACGTGAGTAACCTTCACAAGATTACAGTTCAGCTTTTTGTTCCCCAAGCACATTAAAGAATATGTGCGTGTAGGGGACTTGCACGCACGTAGGCAAGCACCCATTGCTTAGTATACTTAAGTATTTATACACCCCAAATGTTGTTGCGCATGCCCTTGCATGACCACATATACCTCTGTCTGTCTGTCTACTGTCTATCTGTCTACTGTCTGTCTGTCTGTTCTGTCTCTCTCTCTGTCTCTCTCTCTGTCTCTCTCCCTCCTCCTCTCTCTCTCTCTCATTGTCCTCTCTCTCTCTCTCTCTCTCTCCTCTCTCTCTCTCCTCTCTCTCTCTCCTCTCTCTCTCTCTCTCTCTCTCTCTCTCTCTCTCACCCTCCCCTTCCTTCTTCATTCCTTCTCCCTGTCACTTGCCAACCGACAAACAAGTCTAGACCATTGTATAAGAGCCATCCTAATAATGGCTATAGCCAAACTGCCTGCAACTAGTTTCTACAGAAAATGAGATTAAGATCTCAAATCCGTTTTGGCCTACTTTTAACAAAGTGTCTATAATACGTTGAGAAAAGGGCTTTGTTAAAGGGTGCACTTTTGTCCATCATTATAATATATATATATATATATAATATATATATATATAATTTATGATATATATATATATATATATATATATATATATTTTGTTTTGATTCTGCTCTTCGTTCTTATCCCCCTTTCGTTCTAACGGCCTGTTATTTGTTTTTTGTTTTCTTTTGACATTTTGTTTATTTGGCTGGTTTATTTTTCAGTTCTTCGGCTAGAACTCCAAACATTACTGATGTATCAATGAAGAAACAGTAGTGGAGGAAAACAGGTACTGTTAACCACACATAGCTCTTAATCATTATGGAAATAATTTACAAAGATTTCATTGAAGAAACACAACTTAGAAAAAAATTCTTCAATACAGCATTTTAGGCATTGGTAAGACCCATGCCTTTGGCCTGACCTAACTCGAGTTTCGACTCCTGAATGAGCCTTCACAGCGAGACACTGTTCAGAATTTAGAAGTATCAGTCGCATTCCCAAGATATTTTGATATTCCTCTGGCCTTTTAAGCTGCCATCGAAAGATCATGATAAAAAGAGAAAGAAAGAATTCTTAAAATGTATGTTTCACAAAGAGAATAAGTAGGAGAAAAAACAACAAATGTCACTGATGATGAGATTGTGTGCATGTGACCGTTTTTACCTGCCGGTAAGGCCGCCGCATTGCGACTTCGGAGATGCTGTCTAAACATGACTCCAGTGTGCAAGTAGTCTTGTTTAGCTTCCGTGTTCTGTTGTTTCTTTCTTCTGGCTATAGCCTTTTATGTTGAAGATGTTGAGGAACGAAACTGTAAATGTATTTATTGTAGAGCTATGTCTTTTTTTTAAAAAACACAAGGGCTTTTGTTACGCAAGGAATACTTGATATTGTGGAGCTATGTTTCAGTTGTGTGTTTACAAGGGTTTCTTTTATTCTATGCAAATAACGCTTTATAGAAGCAGTTGCATTTTTATCAACGTTTTCGGTGTACTGTTTTCCTAGTCCCCCCCCCCCCCCCCTTCCCGAATGTGTTTCGGATACATCAGATCGCTTCTTTCTGTGACTCTCGGTGTTGTTTACCAAGGCTTTTTTCAATATATGTGAAATCAACACTTTAAAAGGAAACATTCGCATTTTTTTACAACGTTTCTCGGTGCACTGTTTTCCTAGTCCTCCCCCCCCCCCCTAATGTGTTTCGGTACATCAGGTCGCTCCTTTCTGTGACTCTCGGTGTCTTGTTCTGCACTGTCGTGGGGCTTCTCCCAATTCCCTGTGAAACGAATGTTACAGACATGGGAGAACCTCCATTTCTTTAAATCCTTTTTCTTTCTTCTTTCGTGTGGTCTAGACGGTTTTCTTTTTTCTTATAAATTCTTGCTGTCTGTCTGTCTGTCTGTCTGTCTCGTTCTCTCTCTCTCCTCTCTCTCTCTCTCTCCTCTCTCTCTCCTCTCTCTCTCTCTCTCCTCTCCTCTCTCTCTCTCTCTCTCTCTCTCTCTTCTCTCCCACCCTGGCCCTGTCTGTCTCAAGTTTTCGGGGAACTGACCGGAGAAGAAGAAGAGTAGAGATCAATAGTCTTCACGGTCACTGCCAACGTCAGGGAGGGAGATGACTGTTGCTTTGTAACAGGCTTAGCTCTTGCATGTGTGTCATGGGAGATTCGCTGGTTTTGAGGAACTGTGTGTATTGTGTTGTACTGTACTGTATTATGTGTTTAGTGTGTTTTGTATATATGTATTGTAGGGCACGGGATACGCTGAGGGGTCAGATCACTCGCTTTTCCCGAAGCTAAGTAGCGTTGCAGCGTGGTTACCTCTTGAATGGATGACCGTTCGTGCGCCTTAGCACAGTTTCCCCAGGGAGTGGGATGACTGACTGTGCTGCGTTATACGTGGTCATGTCATGAGTGGAGTGCTGGTTTTGAAATATTGTACTGTATTGTAATGTGTTGTATTAGAGGGGACAGGACAGCTCAGTGGTCAGAGCACTCGCTTTCCCCCAAGCTAAAGTTAAGCGGCGTTTAGCGTGGTTTGCCTCCGGATAGATGACCGTTTGTGCGCCTTGGCTTCAGTACAGTCCCCCAGATTACCCAGTTGTCAATGGATACCTCCCCTCTTAAGGGTCAGGGAAGGTAAAGCGGCGAAGGAGAGATGGCGCCGCCCTCAACATGCTGGCCCTAGAGAAGCTGAGGTCTCTGACACGTTCCTCCCAAACGACTGCATAATTATGTTATGGGGCACCATCACCCTTTTTTACTCACGGTAAATTATTGTTTATTATTGTATTATGCTGATAACTTTGTTTTTCAGCTGAATACCTTGATGGTCATCCAGGAGTGCGCATCATTACGAACAAGTCCATACATGCTTATTAATAAATAAGTATATATATATATATATATATATATATATATATATATATATATATATATATATACAAATCATACATAACATACATACATACATACATACAATACATACATACATACATACATACATACATACATACATACATACATACATACAACATCATAACATATATATAACACATTATATATATACACTATATAATATAGATATATATTTTCCTGCCCGCATATGTATTTGTTTCCCTATCGGAGTGGGGTTTTCCCACATAATTTTGCCGAGGACAGTTCTAATTGCCGTGGTTCTTTTACTTGTGCAACCCCGAGTTGCCCATGAGACCTCTATTTTGTGTCTCATCCCAGGGATAGTCACCCAAACCTGGTATCATTCAAGATTTAATGCTTGGAGAAGAACAGATGAACCTAGACTTCTCTTCTAGATAGGATGTCTCTCTGAACCTGCTCCTCTCTCTTCTCTCTGATAGTTCCTCTCTCTCTTTTCCCCTTCTCTCTCTCTCTCTTCCTCTCTCCTCCCTCTCTTCTCCTTCTTCTCCTCTTTTTCTCTCTCTTCTCTCTCTCTCTCTCCTCCTCCTCTCTCTCTCTCTCTCTCTCTCTCTCTCTCTCTCTCCTCTCTCTCTCTCCTCCCCTTCGTTAGATTTTAAGTAATGATCTAGATGATGTGCTTGCTGAGAGGCAAAGTAGTGCGTGCACACATGATATCGTCTGAGTGAAAAAAGATAGACTCTGTGTGTGTAATGTGGTTTTGGTGTGGGTTTGGTGTGTGTGTGTGTGTGTGTGCGTGCGTGTGGTGTTGTGTGTGTGTTGTGTGTGTGTGTGTTGTGTGTGTGTGTGTGTGTGTGGGGAGAGATAGAAAGAATGAATACACGTGTGTGTGTGTGTGTGTTGTGTGCGTGCTTGCGTGCATCTGTGTATGCGTACGCATATGTGTGTGTTGCATTTGCATACACAACACACATATGGTAGGTATGCACGCACGTAATTATGTGTGTCTAAGGAAAGCACGAGCTAACAGGGGTGTGCCTAAACCTGAGGTGTGCCTAAACCTACGCAGTGAAAGACACACGTGTGTATGCAAGTACACAGTCTGAAGTTGGTGACCTTTAGGAAGAAGAAGACCACTGTCTGGCAGTCTGCTCTTAGAGTCAGAGGTACTCGGTGTGCACTCTAACGGGGGCACCGCCAAACCATTACCAGTCACTCTACCTGATAGTCAGTCATTATCCAAGTCTTGGGGGTGGACTTTGTGTCTGCCAAACAAAAAAAAAAGCTAAACATGTGAAACTTTACAGAAAAAAGTTTTAGTAGACCTAGACCCAACAAACCTGGTGTAAAACACACAAACATACACACATGCGTGCGCGGTGCACACGCACACATAATCACATACATTCACATACAATCACAGTCACATACACTCACACACACATGCACGCACACACACACACACATTCCCTTCCTCCCTCTGTCTGTCTCTGCCTCCTGTTCTCCCTCTGCTCTCTCTCTCTCTCTCTCTCTCTCTCTCTCTCTCTCTCATCTCTCTCTCTTCTCTCTCTCTCTCCTCCTCTCCTCTCTCCTTCCTCTCTCTTCTTCTCTCTCTCTCTCTCTCTCTCTGTCTCCCCCATCATGCAAACCATTAAGGGCTATAGAAAAGAGGGTAAAGAGTCTGGGGAGAAGTGACAAGATAGGAGAAAAGAAAGGCCACACAGATTAAAGAACACTTGGCCAACTTTCGGTACAAATTGCAGACTGTCGGAAGAATACTTGGCAGCACAAGGACTGTTGGTCTGATGGAAGATAGCTACTTTGTCTTTTAAGCAAGTCTGGTATCATGGCTACCTTGTCTTTGAAGCAAGTCTGGCATCATAGCTACTTTGAAGCAAGTCTGCATTGTGCAATCAATCTGGCACTAGCTACTTGTCTTTTGAAGCAAGTCTGGCATCATGCTACTTTGTCTTTTGAGCAAGTCTGGCATCATGGCTACTTTGTCTTTTAAGCAAGTCTGGCTCATAGCTACTTTGTCTTTTAAAAAGCAAGTCTGGCATCATGGCTTCTTTGTCTCTTAAAAAGCAAGTCTGGCATCATGGCTAGTTTGTCTTTTAAGCAAGTCTGGCATCATAGCTACTATCAAGCAAGTCTGGCGCCATAGCTGCTATTAAACAAGTTCGGCATATCTCTTTGTCTTTTCCTCAACAGACAGAGAGAAGCGGTTCTGTGTTTTAAACATGAAAGGATTGACGTAGTGGGTGGGTGGTCTGGAGGTAAGCACCTGCCTGTTTTGTGCTCAAACTTTTCTGGGTACTAGTCTTTCTTGTGAGACATAAAAAAGAGCAAAGTCGGTGTGCAACATACGTTCATTGCACGTAAACGAACCCACAGCAATACGAGTTACCCGAAGCGAAATTTTGTAGAAATAAACCGAGCTGGCAGGTAAACTAAAAAAAAACAATTATGAATATATATACATATATAGACCTGAGAATCAAACCCAGACCCTCACGGTCTACTTGTTAGACAGAGGAACGTATAAATCACCCTGCCACCTTCCACTTTGAAAGAAATGAGTAGTGCTGATGAGATTCAAACCAACAATTTCTCGATTACTAGACATGTAAGTAAGCTGTAGGCCCACTGTTACTACCATGAGATTACAATTTAGTCTTGATGAGATTCAAACCAACAAACTCTCCGTTACTAGAGATGTTAAGTAAGCTTTAGGCCACTGTACTACTCTGGGATCATAGCCATCCGTTAGTAAACAGGTTTTGAAAGATGAAAGCTGACTGCCTTCTCTGTGTGTCTGAAGGCTTGTCTCCGGGGACACGAATGGGGTCAGGGTTTGCATGACAAGCCTCACTTTGGGGTCCACAATATGAAGTTCACTGTCCGGAATACGCTGTTTTCAGAAAGTTTATGGTGTGTATGTGGGGAGAGGGGGGGGGGGGGGGTTGTAGTAGATGCGTGTGTGTGAGTGGTGTGTGTGTGAGTGGTGTGCATGAGTGGTGTGTGTGTGTGTGTGCGCGCGTGTGTGTTTGTGTGTGTGTGAGTGAGTGGTGTGTGTGCATGCGTGCGTGTGTGCGTGCATAAGCGCATATGTTTGTTTCCAATGTTTACAACCTTCTTGCCTAAATTCACCTTTGCAAAATAAAAAGGTTTGTGGGAATTTTAGACAGGTTTTGTTTGATTGCTGTCTTTGTTCTTTTATTCAGAGTAAAAAGTTGTTGGTTTTTTATCATACTTTTGTCCTGAGGAAGAAGTGCATTTCTTGATAAAGTATACTGGGGGCGGGAGGGGGTGTGTACTGTTCACTGTTATTTCTTGACAGTAAATAGTATGCAATTTATCGCAAACTGCTTTCTTTTGTTCATGTTTACATTCTTCTTACGTAAAAGGCCTGAGTTAGTCATACGCAGTATGTAAGACTTTGTGTGTGTACCCCTGATGGGGTTTGGGTATGAGCTATGCCCTTTCTTGCTACAGAATAATTGCTACTGGTCTTTATACACGGAAAAATCACGCCGAAGTCGGATGCGCTGGACCTGACTTATCAGGCGCCTAACGGCAGCGCAACGCATTTTTGCTCATAGGACAGACAAAAATAGTTGCAGTATGAACATTCGAAAGAAGAAGAAGAATGCACTGGAACAGAACTTTCTGATAGCAGAGTACCGCCGTTTGTCAAAATAGCATGGTTTAGAAAGCATACCCGGTTCTACCTTTGGCTTCAGTGCATCAAATGGGAGTTGCCATCTTCTTGGTGTTCTTGTAGCTGCTGTTATTGTTGTTGCTTTTCTTGTTGTTGTTGTTCTTCTTCTTCTTCTTTGCGTTTTTTGCATTCTTCTTTTTCTTCTCTGCATTCTTCTTCTTTGCTGGTTTTCTTTTGTTGCATTCTTCTTTGCATTCTTCTTCTTCTTCTCTGCATTCTTCTTTTTCTTTGTTTTTTTATATTCTTCTCCTCCTACCCCTCAAATTTTTCATCCTCTCTTTCTGTCTCTGTCTGTCTGTCTCTCTCTCTGTCTCTGTCTCTGTCTGTCTGTATGTTCTCTCTCTCTCTCTCTCTCTCTCTCCTCTCTCTCTCTCTCTCTCTCTCTCTCTCTCTCTCTCTCTCTCTCTCTCTCTCTCTCAAAAACAAGCAAAGCAAACCAAAAATGAAAAAAAGAAAACCAACAGAAATTGAAGCCAAGAAGAAGGTAAAGAGAGAGAAATGTAGAAAAGAATTAAAATAGGACGAGTGAATCCGTCACATCGTAAATTCTTAATTTCATTAGGTCGTTCAGTGAGAACAAGATTGTGGGAAAGGGGACACAACAAAAGGAAACTTTGAAACGTATAGTCTTCTCCCTCCCTCTCTCTCTCTGTCTCTGTCTCTGTCTCTGTCTCTCTCTCTCTCTCTCTCTCTCTCTCTCCTCTCTCTCTCTCTCTCTCTCTCTCTCTCTCTCTCTCTCTCTCTCTCTCTCTGAGAGACTAGAGATGAGACTAAGTCCTTCGGATGAGACTTAAAACCGAGGCCCCGTGTGAAACGCACGCAAAACATCTTGCGCACACGTTAAATCCTGTTCCGCTTTTGGTAAGAGTAGGCCATCGTGTGCCGGTGGGAACAGATGACATTTACAAAACTGCATACACACGGGGACTTGATGTAAAAAAGCACAAGAGTGCTTATCCCATTATCCTCGATATAAAAGAATCAATCAAATCAAATCAAATCAAATCCTCTCTCTCCTCTCTCTCTCTCTCTCTCTCTCTCCTCTCTCTCTCTCTCTCTCTCTCTCTCTCTCTCTCTCTCTCTCTCTCTCTCTCTCTCTCCTCTCCCCTCCCTCCCTCCCTCCCTCCCTCCCCCTCCCTCCCCATCATTATGTCAGCCACTGGAGTGGTGGGGTTGTTTCTTCTTTTTTCCTTTTCCAGGTCAACTTTCCTAACATTCCCAGTGCACAGATGTAGACGTGGCAAAAAAACAGTGTGGAAGGGATTTTAGAGAAAAGACCAGACCTACTACCTAGACAAAAAAATCCAATAGAACAAATCCCAGCTTTACAATGAAAAAAAGTTGTTCGGAAAATTGATATCAACTGCACCTTGATAAGTCCTAGCTTTGCCGAGAAGACTAGCTGGAAATCCATAATGTTTTGTTCATTTTGTGTGCTTTAAGCAGATTTCGTATGAAGAACATCGCGAATTTC
>CM060333.1:2468998-2473998 GCA_030674155.1 Stramonita haemastoma | reverse complement strand
AACTACAGGGGGATAACTCTTCTCTCCATCGCTGGCAAAATCCTTGCAAGAGTTCTCCTCAACAGACTAGTACCTGCTGTTGCAGAACACCACCTCCCTGAGAGCCAGTGCGGCTTCAGAGCTAACAGGGGTACCACTGACATGGTCTTCGTGCTCAGACAACTTCAAGAAAAGTGCCGCGAACAGAACAAGGGACTGTACATCACCTTCGTTGATTTAACCAAGGCATTTGACACTGTGAGCAGGAAGGGCCTTTGGCAGATCATGGAGCGTCTTGGCTGTCCCCCAAAGTTTCTCAACATGGTGATCCAGCTACATGAAGACCAGCGTGGCCAGGTCAGAAACAGCAACGACCTATCAGAGCCTTTCCCAATCACAAACGGGGTGAAGCAGGGCTGCGTTCTTGCACCAACCCTCTTCACTATCTTCTTCAGCATGATGCTTCAGCGGGCCACAGAAGATCTTGATGACGAAGACGGAGTTTTCATACGCTACCGCACAGATGGCAGCCTATTCAACCTGCGGCGTCTTCAGGCCCACACCAAAACCCTGGAGCAACAAATTCGAGAGCTACTTTTTGCTGATGATGCTGCCCTTGTAGCCCACACAGAAACCGCCCTGCAGCATGTAACATCCTGTTTTGCAGAGGCAGCCCAGCTCTTCGGACTCGAAGTCAGTCTGAAGAAGACAGAGGTTCTCTACCAGCCCGCACCTCAGGTAGCGTACCACCCACCTCACATTACAATTGGTGAGACAGAACTGAAGACAGTCCAGCAGTTTACCTACCTGGGATGCACAATCTCCTCTGACGCAAAGATTGATAAAGATGTAGACAACAGACTGGCAAAGGCAAACGGTGCTTTTGGCAGACTCTACCACCGTGTCTGGAAAAACAAACACCTGAAGAAAGACACCAAGATCAGTGTCTACAGAGCCGTGGTACTGACCACCCTCCTGTATGGCTCTGAGTCATGGGTCACATACAGACACCACCTGCGAATTCTGGAACGCTTCCACCAACGCTGTCTCCGCTCCATCCTCGACATCCACTGGAGCGACTTCACCACGAATGCTGAGGTGCTGGAGCAAGCAGGGATCACCAGCATTGAGGCCATGTTGCTGAAAACGCAGCTACGCTGGGCAGGGCATGTCTCTAGAATGGAGGACCATCGCCTACCGAAGATGGTTCTCTACGGTGAACTTTCCACCGGACACCGCTACAGAGGCGCACCAAAGAAGAGATTTAAAGACTCTCTGAAGAAATCTCTGTCAGCCTGTCTCATAGACCATAACCAGTGGTCAGTCCTTGCTGCTGACCGGCAGGCCTGGCGACACACTGTGCATCAGTCGGTCTCCTCCTTTGAGGACAATCGCAGAGCGGCCCTTGAGGAGAGGCGAATGAGGAGGAAGAACCGCGTCCGCTCTACATCAACCCCAGAATCGACTTTCCCCTGCAGCCGCTGCGGCCGGGTTTGTTTGTCACGCATTGGACTGAACAGCCACCAGCGAGCCTGCACCAGACGTGGACAGTGCCCTTAATCTTCGTTCGCGAAGCCAAGCCATGAAAAAAGTGTGTGTGTGTGTGTGTGTGTGTGTGTGTGTGTGTGTGTGTGTGTGTGTGTGTGTGTGTGTGTGAGAGAGAGAGAGAGAGAGAGAGAGAGAGAGAGAGAGAGAGAGAGAGAGAGAGTGTGTGTGTGTGTGTGTGTGAGAGTGTGTGTGTGAGAGTGTGTGTGTGTGTGTGTGAGTTGGGTTTTTTGTTGTTGTTGTCTTCTCCCCTTTAATCAAAACTTATGTTTTATAGACTATTTTGATGCTAGATGGTGGTGGATTGATGTTTTCAGTCATTAGCCTCATCATATTCTCTGTTTGCTCTTTAATTATTGCGCCCTTTTTGTGTGTGTGTGTGTGTGTGTGTGTGTGTGTGTGTGTGTGTGTGTGTGTGTGTGTGTGTGTGTGTGTGAGTGTGTGTGTGTGTGAGTTGGGTTTGTTGTTGTTGTTCTTTCCCCCCTTTTATCAAACTTATGTTGTATGGGACTATTTTGATGACAGATGGTGGTGGATTGATGTTTTCAGTCATTCAACCTCATCATGTTCTCATGTTTGCTCTTTAATCATTGCGCCTTTTTTTTTGTGCTTTGTGTTGTTTTTGTTTGTTTATTTGTTGTTGTTTTTTGTTTTGTTTATGTTTTATCATCCAAATCAAAATAATCATTGATTCTTACTCCATATTTTGTTTCTGAATGAGTGCCTTTTTATAACATTACCTTAATATTGTATCTCTGTCGTATTCCTTACCTGTTGTTGTTGTTCTTTCTCCCCTTTATCAAAATCTTGTTTTATGGGACTTATTTGATGTTAGTTGGTGGTAGATTGATGCTTTCAGTCATTTAACCTCATCATATTTTCATGTTTACTCTTAATTATTGCGCCTTTTCTTTGTTTTGTTTTGTTTTTTTTTTCTTTGTTTTTCTTGCTCTCTTTATTCAACTCAAAACCATCATTGATTCTTACTTCTCATTTTCGTTTCTGAATCAGTGACTTTATAACATTACCTTAATATTGTATCTCTGTGTTAATTCTTGCCTGTTGTTTGATACTTGGTATGGTTCCTTACTTTTGGTATTTGGATCATTATAATTGTTGATTTTATTTATATTTTTATTGGCAGTATCTCCCCCCCCCCTCCAATAAGGATATTAGTTTTTTAAAAAAATTTTCCCCCTTCTATCCAAATGTATGATTTATGTCACATGTATAATTTTTGACAGATGGTGGTGGATTGATGTTTTCAGTTGTTTATTCTCTTCTCTTGTTTGCTCTTTACCTATTAACACTTTTCTATTCTTTCATTATCAAAATCTTTTATTGTGACTTCTGATTTTTGTCTTCTGATCGAGTGCATTTTTATTACCTTATCATATATAGTGTCCTTATTCTTGTGTGTTGTTTGGTTTGCATAAAGCTTTATTGTTTAGTATTTTTTCAACTTGATGTATCCCTGAAAAGGGCGGGGACTGGATGTAAAAAAGCACACAAGTGCTATCTATATCCTCGAATAAAATTTATTTTGCCTCTTGCCTTGCCTTGCCTTGCCTTGCCTTGCCTTGCCTCCTCTCTCTCTCTCTCTCTCTCTCCTCTCTCTCTCTCTCTCTCTCTCTCTCTCTCTCTCTCTCTCTCTCTCTCTCTCTCTCTCTCTCTCTCTCTCTCTCTCCTCTCTCTCTCTCTCTCACTCGAGACAGGATAGCATAATGGTCAAAACATTGCGCTCGCAATTTGATGACCCGGGTTCGACTCCCGTTCGAGGGGATTTTTGCCCTGGAATTAACATCAGTGCTGACTCCACTCTCCCCAAAAGTCCTTCGGATGAGACTTTAAACCGAGGCCCCGTGTGCGAACGCACGCAGAACATCTTGCACACACGTTAAATCCTGTTCCGCTTTTCGTAAAAGTAGGCCATTGTGTGCCGGTGGGAACAGATAATATAATTTACAAAACTGCATACACACGGGGATTGGATGAAAAAGGCACGAGTGCTTATTCCATTATCCTCGATATAAAAGAAAAAAATAAAATAAACTCACTCTCTCACTCAATTTTCTCTGCTGCAAGTTGTTTTTCGTTTTCCAAAACAAAGAAAATACTTCATGCTTTTTGCAATCTTGTCTGTTTTTATCAGATTTATCTTCCAGAGGTTTCGTTATTGTTCCAGTAATCATTTCTTATTCCATTTGTTTGTTTTTGTTTTGTTTGGGGTTTTGTAGTTTAGGGGCAGTAATTGTTTTTGTAGAGGGTTTTTTATAGTTTTTATCTTTCTTTTTTTATCATTATTGTGCTGTTTTATTGTGAATGTAGAGGTAGCATAACAGCACGGTTTTTCTTACGACCAGTTTTTTTTAGGGGGGTTGGCTTGTTTTTTATTTTTATCATTTTGTTTGCAATGTTTTCTTCTTCAGACTGAATTATTCATATAACCTAGTCGAGTCGTTCCCTCTGTCGCCATATCACCTTTCGTCATGTTGTTATGTATGGAGAGGAAGACAACACACGTTGCTTTTAAGAACAAGAATAAGCAATTGAAATACCATGCATGACGATTGTCAGTATTGGCAAAGTCATATCATAGCTGGTGTAGTTATTATCAAGATGTTGTCATCCATACACGTAGCACGCTCACGCATGCGCGCGCACACATACACACACACAGAGGCGCACAAACTCTCATCCACACACGTTCATACAAACTCTCGTACGCGCGAACACACACACACACACATTCACGCGCGCACACACGCGCACATACATGTTGGGAACGAGATAACCTGGATGATTTGAGTGTTGCGCTCGTGATCTGCTGACCTGGGTTCGAATCCCGTTCAAGGGAATATTTTCCCCTGGACTGAACACCAGTGCCCAAAGTCCTTCGAATAAGACTGTAAACTGGACTGGGAACGCACACACAATACCTTGTGCACACATTAAAATCTGTTCCACTTTTCGGAAGAGTAGGCCATTGTGTACCGGCGGGAACAGATGAGATGACAAAATTTACAAAACTACATACACACGGGGACTGGATATGAAAAAGTACATGAGTGCCTATTATATTATCCTCGAAATAAAAAATACATACATACATACATACATACATACATACATACATACATACATACGTACGTACGTACGTACGTACATACATATACCTGTTCGTGTGTGTGTGTGTGTGTGTTTTACATGGCGATTTCGGATGTCTACAGCCGCTGATTTCCTCTCTGGTCCTTGCCTGTAATTTCAAAAATTTGAATGTGCCATGGAGAATTTTCTTTCCATTTCGCGGGTTTGGGTTCTTTGTGTCTTTGTTTTGTTGTTTGTGTGTTTGCTTGATTGTTTGGTCTTTATGTGTTTGCGTTTTTGCTTGATTGTTTGCTTGCTTGTTTGTATGTTTGCGTCTTTGTTTGTTGTTTGTTTGCTTGCTTCTTAGTGTATTTGTGTCTTTACTTGTT
>CM060333.1:2448998-2466498 GCA_030674155.1 Stramonita haemastoma | reverse complement strand
ACACAAACACCAGAGGATAAACCTAAAGCACCAGCACAATAATCTGAAACAAACAACATTTGAAAGACATTCAGACACTCGTTTACATTCATCAACGAACGACGAAAAAAAAAACAGGTGAAGCAATATCATTGGATTCATCTGTGAAAATCTAGCTAAATAGCTTCCTTAAAGCATATGGATTTTGTGTCACAAAAAACATGACATAAACAACTGAATTTACATTTGTATCAATATTCATTGACGAGGTAATTGTGCTAAAGCATGACTATGTGCCATCAATAAACTGGTTCTTTGGCTGTAACTGCCGTTATAAATGGACATAATAACCAGTGCTGCAATCAAGCTTGCCTGTGTTTCATCTGGAATCTGTTATTTTTATACTTGGCGCCTCTGTAACTACCATTAAATCAAGCATTAATTTGTTGGGTGTGTTTTTTTTTTAATTATAGGTAAAATGTTGATAAAGGAGATGAAGATGGACGGAAAATATTTTTTTTATCTTAATTTTTTTTAATTCGTTTGTTCCAGGCTACAGCTCCGAGGTTCCCTAATTGTAAAGTTTTTGCGAACTCGACCGTTTTTTGCCCACCATAAGGTAACCATATTCCGACTTCGCAGACGATATTTTAACACACCAGTGTGTATGGATTTTGTAAAACTTTTTTTTGCTATCTCTTCTTACATTCACCAATGGTCTACTCTCCAGAGAAGCAGAATGGTGTGCCCAAAACTTGTTTGCGTGCATTCGTCGCGCGCTGGAGACCTCAGTTTATATCCTCATCCAAATGACTTTCTGGAAAGAGGAGTCGGTGCTGGTGTTGACTCCAGGGGGAGAATAAAAACCAACTTGAACGGGCATCTGGGTGGCGGCTAGAACCTGGGGTCGATCCACCGCTGTTAGATTTTTTTTTTTTTTCATTTATTTATATTTATATTTCATTCTTTTATCTCAAGGATAATGGGATAAGCACTCATGTGCTTTTTATCATCCAGTCCCCGTGTGTATGCAGTTGTGTGAAATATTTCATCTGTTCCCACCGGCACACGATGGCCTACTCTTACGAAAAGCGGAACAGTATTGAACGTGTGCGCAAGATGTTCTGCGTGCGTTCGCACACGGGGCCTCGGTTTAAAGTCTCATCCGAAAGACTTTGGGGGAGAGTGGAGTCAGCACTGATGTTAACTCCAGGGGAAAAATCCCCTCCAACGGGAATCGAACCGGGTCGTCAAATTGCCAGCGCAGTGTACTGACCACTAGGCTATCCCGGCCTCCTAGTTCTTTTCTTATCATCATTTAGAGAATAAGAAATAAGCACTCAAGTGGCTTTCTTTAGGGGTGGTTTTTTTTTTTTTTTACATTCTGTATGTCCCGGTGCCCATGTGGTTATAATGGATTTTGTCATCTGTTTCCACCGGCACGTAATTGCTTGCTCCCACAAAAGGCAGAACAGGTTTTAACGTGTGCGCAATATGTTCTGGAGATGCGAAAGTAAGAAGGGGTGGGGTACAGGGGTGGGAGGTGGGGTAGGTTAAAGGGATGGGCAGTAGATCAGTCCACGCTGTTAATATTCCTGTCGGCTTCTGTGAGTGACGGCGCAATGTCGTGTGCTGGGTTGGAGATTAGTTCTAATTTTGTTTGGGTTCTTTTTTTTGTGTGTTTTTCTGGTCGGCGATGTCTCTCTCTCTCTGTCTCTCTGTCTCTGTCTCTGTCTCTTCTCTCTCTGTCTCTCTGTCTGTCTCTCTCTCTCTCTCTCTCTCTCTCTCTCTCTCTCTCTCTCTCCTCTCTCTCTCTCTCTCTCCTCTCTCTCTCTCTCTCTCTTGTAGCTCCTTATTATAATTATGTCTACCTGTGTACGTGTTTGTTCTTGTGTCTCAGTCTCTCCTTTCATTTGCCCCTTTGGCTATCTCTGTCTCTCTGTCTGTCTTTGTATTTTGTATGTCATTCTGGTTCTCTCTCTCTCTCCTCTCTCTCTCTCTCTCTCTCTCTCTCTCTCTCTCTCTCTCATCTCTCTCTCTCTCTCTCCTCTCTCTCTCTCTCTCTCCCCCTCCCTCCCCCTCTCTCTCTCTCTTCTCCCTGCCCCTCCCCTCCCCAAGTGTGGCAGACCTGTCTATTTACTCTCACAATGTTTTAGGTTTTTTTAACCCCCAATTTCTACAGCCTCTGTTATCCTACTGTCTGCCCCCCCCCCCCCCCCCCATCCTCCTCTCTTGCCGCCCCCCCCATCCCCCCCCCCCCCTACTGCTGTGGTGTCCTGACTGAGGACTATAGTCTGCAGTGGACCACGGTTGATGAAGATGGGAAAATAGGAGGTAGAACTGGTGGATAAACTCATTATTTGGAACTGAGATCCGATAATATAGGTCATGATAGACGAGGGGAGGGGTGGGGGAATAAGCAGTGTAGTACTGTTGTGATTATGATGATGGTGGTAGTGGTGGTGATGGTGGTGTGGTGGTGGTGGTGGTGATGATGCTTATGATGATGGTGGTCGTGGTGAGGGCATGATATGGTGGTGGTGATGATGACGGTGGTGGTGGTGGTGATGATGATGATGATGATGATGATGTGGTGGTGTGTGATGATGATGTCGGTGGTGGTGGTGATGATGATGTCGGTGGTGGTGGTGATGATGGGTGGTGGTGGGGGTGTGGTGATGATTTGTGGAAAAGCTGATTTGTAATGGGATCTTATTCCTCTTCTGTGACGCTCAGACAGCAACTGTTGTCTGTCATACGAGCGAAAAATACGTTGTGCTGCCGTTACGCTCATGACAAGTCAGGCCCAGTGTACCCGACATTTGGCATGTAAGAGAACTGTTGTCTTGTAGACTTCTTTGGATAAGAGGGGGCAGAAATATGGACCGAAAAGGCAGAAGAAAAAAACACAAAAAAAGTTGACAGAAAGAAAAGGAACGAGGCAGAAACAAAGAGAGGGATAGAAAAGAGGGAATTCCTAGCACAGAATTTCCAGAAGTGGGATGCTGTTTATACTGACAGGCTCCCGGCATCTCCACTGTAGAGGAGTGGGATCCCATGCAGACCCTAACAGGGGAAATGGTGTGGCTTTCATGGCTGTGGTGCTGCTTTCATCAGTAGTTACACGGCAGTTTGAAACAGAGTCAGACCAGACGGATGCTGTAGCCGAGTGGTTAAGACCGTTCCTTCCAAATCCTGTGGGTCCTTCAAGTCCTAGGTTTGAATAATAATAATAATAATAGATGGAATTTGTAGAGCGCTATACTGTAAGAACAAATCAAAGCCTTAAATCTCGGTTGTTCCTCTCCTGTCCTTGTAATTTGCTGGAGGTCTGCCTGCTGGCCTCAGCCGAACGCTTTGTGACTGAAGAGCGGCTCAATTAATTGTACAAGAGTGGATACTGGGTATGCTTGTGTGTTCCGTAACCCACCGAGCCCTGGCGTGAATGATGAGATCTTTCATAAACAAATGTGATCCTCGGCATGTGTAGAGACACAAGGGAATCAAGAACTCTGGCAGTGTAAGTTGAAGTTGACCCAGGAGATTGAAAAAAAATCCCCTCCCTTAATTTACAAGACACTGCCGCCGAGATTCGAACCTATGACTTGATGGACCAGCGTGGTTGAAACCAACCGTTTGTAACCACTCCGGCTTTCTTTAACGTCTGACAGGTCTGCACTTAAAGTTGACCTTGAAAATCGTTAAAAAAATTCCTACCCTTAAATTTACCAGAGACCTCCGCTGAGATTCGAACCCACGACGTCACGGACCCACAGGATTGAAATGGAACGATGTTAACCACGCGGGCTGTATTGTCTGACACCTGTGTCAACAATTCAGGCTTTGAATGATGAATTAGTCTTCGTTGGAGGGGAGCGAGGGATTGGTTTTGTTTTTTTGCTGATTTGTTTCATTGTTTGAGGGTGTTTGAGGTGGCGTAGTAGCAGATCAGTGACTACCTTGGTAAACAGGTCCACTGTTCATGGCCAGCCTGGCTTGAGAAGGTCCGAGTAGGGGTTTTCTTTTGTTTGGGTTTCTTTTTTTTTTGTTTTTTTTTCATGCTGACTTTCATTGTTAGTCTTTGGTCATAGCGTAGTAGTAATTTATCACTTTTGTAAGCAATTTAACTTTTAATGGTTACTTTCTGTGGGGAGAGTATGAGGCTTAACGCTTGTGTACGTGTGTGTGTGTTTTATTTATGTATTTCTTTTAAATTTATATATTCTTTTATAGCGAGGATAATGGAATAAGCACTCGTGTACTTTTTTACATCCAGTCCGCGTGTGTATGCAGCTTTGTCAGTTTTGTCATCTGCTCCCACCGGCACACGATGGCCTACTCTTACGAAAAGTGGAACTGGAATTAATGTGTGCGCAAGATGTTCTGCGTGCATTCGTACACGGGGCCTCGGTTTATAGTCTCATCCGTGTGTGTGTGTGTGTGGTGTGGTGCGTGGTGGTGGTGTGTGGTGGTGTGTGTGTGTGTGTGTGTGTGAGAGAGAGGAGAGAGAGTGTTTGTGTTTTTTTCACTTAGACCAGAAAATTTTAGCTGTTTGATACATCTATGATCATGTTTGTGGTAGAGATCACTAAAACTATTTGTTCACACAACTACACTTTTTTAACTCTCGCATGGGGATACCGGGGACCTGTCAGTGTGAACAGCCTTGTTCCTTTCCTTTCCTGCCACCTCCTTCCTTGTCTGCTTTCTGCCCTCTGGGTTCCTTCCCCCATCTTGTTGTTTTTTTCCAGAAAGGTTTACACGATAACAATGCTCTCCACGTGCCTAATTCGGATGCGCTGGGCCTGACTTGTCAGGCGTTATAACGGCAGGGCATGGCATTTTTTGCTTAGCAACAACAATAACAACAACAATGAAAAATAATAATAATAATAATAATAATAATAATAATACTGATGATGATGATAACAATAATTATAATAATAATAATAATAATAATAATAATAATAGTAATAATAATACTGATGATGATGATGATAATAATATAATAATAATGACAATAATAATAATAATAATAATAATAATAAAATAATAATATAATAATATAATAATAATAATAACACATGGAATTTATATAGCGCTGAATCTTGCAGAGCACACAAATCAAAGCGCATTTTTTGCTTAGCCACAATAGTCGCTGTCTGAGCGTTTGACAGCGAAGAAGAAAGAGGATAGGGATTCTTAGGGAGAGAGGGCAAAGACAGACACGAGGAGAGGGGACGACAGAGATGAGAAAAGAGAGGAGAGGGGGGGGGGGGGTGAAGGGGATGTGCACTTGATCAGTCCACGCTGTTATTTTTGCTGTCACTTTCTGTGAGTGACGGCGGATTTATGAATCAATCTTTTCTTCTTTCCTTTTTTTCTTTTTCTTTCTTTCTTTTCTTTCTTTTTTTTCTTTCTTTCTTTTTTTTCTCTTTCTTTCTTTCTTTCTTTTCTTTTTTTTCTTCTCTTTCTTTCTTCTCTTCTTTCTTTCTTCTTTTCTTCTTCTTCTTCTTCTTCTTCTTCTTCTTCTTCTTCTTCTTTGCTTCTTCTTTTCTTTGCATTCTTCTTCTTCTTTGCATCTTCTTCTTCTTTGCATTCTTCTTTGCATTCTTCTCTTCTTCTTTTCTTCTTTCTTCTTCTTCTTCTTTATATATTTATAATATTATAAATTATATTATTTTATTATTTCTTCTCGATTCTTCTTGATTGCAACGTCTTCCTTCTTCTACTCCTCTTCTGCTTCCTCTTTCTCTTCCTCTTCTTTCTTCCTCCAACTCTTGTCGTCCTCTTTCTCTTCTATTCTTTTTTTATATTTCTTATCTGTTTTCTGTTTCAGTCATTTGGAAGTGAAGTTTTTGTACATGTTTATTTTTCGTCTCCATTATTTTGTTCGTTTTGGTGACAGTGCTTTATTCGCTCGTGTTCGTATATGTTGAGTGTGTGGTTGTGTGTGTTTTGTCTGTCTGTGTGTCTGTCTATTTGTTATGTTGACTGTTGTGTGTCGTATGCTGTATGTGTGTCGTTTCGTGTGTGTTTTTGTGTGTGTGTGTGCGTGTGTGTGTGTGTGTGTGTTGTCATGTTGTGTGATGTGATGCGTGCGTGCGTGCGCGCACGCGGACAAATCTTAATCCTAAGCGGTTCTGAAGTGAGGGGATGTGCGTTCGTATCCTGTGGTATCTATTTCATGACGTTTGGAGATTTCTGTTACTTCTGTTCTCTCTCTCCCCACTTCACCGTATTTCCCAGTACCTTCAGTCCAGATCAGTCAATGTACCTTTCATCTACCTTCTTCTTTTTTTTCTTTTTTTAGTCTTTGTCATTGCCCTCCATGGGATGGATTAAGTGCTTTTGACTTTGACATGACTTGTTGTCGATCTACCTGGCAGTGCCTTCAGCGGTGAAGAATATTGTTATTCATTTGCTGTTTCTGACGGACGCTATAGCCGAGTGGTTAAGACCGTTTGATTTCAATGCCATGAGTCCATGAAGCCGTGGGTTCGAATCCTGGTGGCGTCTGGTGAATTAAGGATTTTTTTTTTTTTTGGGGGGGGGAGAGTTACGATCACCCGGGTCAATTTCAAGGGAGACCTGTTAGTGTCATACTCCTCTTCGCGAAGTCTGTGTGTCTGTCTTTCTCTGTGTGTGTATGTCTGTCTGTCTATTTCTGTGTGTTTGTTTGAACTCTTTTTATTGCGCTGGTTAAGGTGGATGACGTTCGATATTGATTCTCTGTGTGTGAGTGAGTAAGTAAGCGAGTGACTAACTCTGTGTGTGTGTGCGTGCGTGTGTACGCGTGTGTGTGTGTGTACGCGAGCGCATGCCTTCCTGCCTGCCTGCCTGCCTGCCTGTTTGCCTACGTGCTATGGTGCATTGATCAATCGGAGGGAAAAGTTGTAAAAGGGGACCTGTCCTTATCTTGTCAAATCGATCATCGTCTTTCTGTCATTCCTTGCTGGTCGTTTCTCCCCCCCCCCCCCCCCCTCCCTCCTCTCTCTCTCTCTCTTCTATGTCTCTCTGTCTTGTCTCTTTCTCTCTCTGTCTCTCTCTATCTCTCTCTCTGTCTGTCTGTCCTTCTCCTCTGTCTCCTCTCCTCTCCCCCCTCTCTCTGTGTCTGTCTCTCTCCCCCCCCTCCCCTCCTCTCTCTCCCCCTCTCCCCCTCCCCCGCCCCCCCCCCCCCCTCCCCTCTCCCCCTCCTCTCCCCCCCTCTCCTCCTCCCGCTCCTCTCTCCTCTCTCTCTGTCTCTGCTCTCTCTCTCCTCTCCTGTCTCTCTCCTCTCCCTCCCTCCCTCCTCTCTCCTCTCTCTCCTCTCTCTCCTCCTCTCTCTTCTCTCTCTCCTCTCTCTCTTCCTCTCTCTCTCTCTCTCTCATCTCTCTTTCTCTTCTCTCTCTCTCTCTTCTCTCCCTCTCTCTCTCTCTCTGTCTGTCTGTCTCTTTCCTCCCTCTCTCTCCTCCCTCCCCCGCCCTCTCTCTCTCTCCTCCCTCCTCCCTCCTCTCCCCTCTTTCTCTTTCAGTCTTTGCTCCAGACCCTGTCTGTATTGTCAATCGACTGTCTTAAGAATTTGTTCTCTTTCTGTATGTGTACATGTCTGTTTTTCTGTGTCTGTGTGTCTAAGTTTGTTTATCTTCTTTCTGTCTGTCAGTCTTCCTGTCTCTCTGTCTGTCTGCACTCCTCTCTCTCTCTCATCTCTCTCCTCATCTCTCTCTCTCTCTCTTCTCATCTCTCTCTCCTCTCTCTCCTCTCTCTCTCTCTCTCTCTCTCTCTGTCGCTTTGTTTCACTGATTTTGTTGCTTTGCCTTTGTGTCCACCAGCGCACACCAGACCTAGATATACCACATGCACGGATACATAGATAGTAGATATAGAGATATAGATAGATATAGTAGAGAAGACAGACAGACAGAGACAGACAGACAGACAGACAGACAGACACAGAGAGAGAGAGAGAGTAGATAGAAGATAGATAGAGATAGATAGATAGATAGATAGATAGATAGATAGATATAGATAGATAGATAGATAGATAGATAGACAGTCAGGTAGGTAGGTAGGTAGGTAGGTAGGTAGACATACAGTCGGACAGACAGATATGTAAATGGGTAGGTTGATAGACAGATATATATATAGAGAGAGAGAGATGCATTGTGTGTGTGTGTGTGTGTGTGTGCATGCGCGCGCGCGTATTTGTGTGTGTGTGCATGCGCGCGCGCGCGCGTATTTGTGTGTGTTTGAGAGAGACATAGGGAGAGAGTGGTGTGTGTGTGTGCGCGTGTGCATTTGTGTGTGTGTGCGTGTGCGCGCGCGCGTGTGTGTGTGTGTGTGTGGGCGCGCGTGTGCGTTTGTGTGTGTGTGCGTGTGCGCGCGCGCGCGTGTGTGTGTGTGTGTGTGTGTAAAACTACATTCATTCTTTTTTTCTTTTCTTCTCTCTGTTTCCTCCATAGATATTACTTCACTTGTGAGTTTCTTATTCTTTCTTTCTGTCTTTCTTTCTTTCTCTCTCTCCTCCTTTCTTCATTACTTTCTCATCCGCAGCCATATATCAAACTGCACACTGATTTGTTTCATTTTTTCTTCTTCTTTCCGTACTTTTCTTACTCGCGCTCATATGGTATTATCTATACGCACTTATTGTCACATTGATTCATTTTTTCTTTCTTTTTTTCCTTTTTTTTTTCTTTTTTTTCTTTCTTTCTTACCCAAATCATTATATCAAAGTACGTTTGCGGTCTTTTCCTGTCTTTTTTTTCCCATACCAATTTATCAAACTATCCTTCTGATTATTTCTCTTCTCCTTTCTTCCGTTTTTTCTATTTCTCATTCCGTATATCTAACTGCATTCGTTATTTTCCCCTTCCACCCTTTCTTTCTTTTTTTTTCTTTCATATTTTTCCCTTTCTTGTATTTCTTTTTTTCGATTTTTTTTTTTTACTTTCTCATACCCATTCGTTTAACTTACCACATGACTTCTCTTTTTTTTCTCCCTCACATCCGTATATATCGAATTGTAATTTGCATTTTGTCTTTCTTTCCTTTTTTCACTTTGTTTTTATTCTTTCTTTTATCGCTTTTCCCCCTTTCTTTCTTTCTCTTTATTTCTTCACACACACACACACACACACACACACACACACACACACACACACACACACACACACACACACACACACACACACCCCTCCTCTCAGTTATTGCACCAGAATTCGATAAGATCAGCAAAAATATTGTGGCTGTCCCTGCGTCGTTTTGAAAATAAACGCTTTTCCCGAGCAAAGGGAAATTACACTTGGCTAAAATGCCACGAACTGAAAGCAAGTCTTACAGCTTATGTTTCCATTTTTAGCGATGGTTTGTTTGGGAAGTAAAGAGTTAATTCCACACGGGAGGTAATGAGTTAATTCTAGTTTATTAGTTCTAATGCCTTCATCAACAGCTTAGAAATCGTGTGTGTGTGTGTGGTGCGTGCGTGTATGAGTGTATGTATGTGTGTGTGTGACAGATATACAGACAGAGAGACAGACAGACAGAGATCTTGCACAGAATTTCTGGAATGGAAACACCCTCTGACATCTTTCTGGCGTTCTCTTACACAAAGCATCACAACAAGCTCCGTACAGTGTAACATGTGAACATGTAGAGTGTATTAGTGCTGTGCATGTTCTGAACAGAAAATATCATATAACAGTACTGACCTAGTATGATAACAGACATATTAAGAAGATGTGTGATAGAAAAGTAACATTTCACGAGTTTTTAACTATAACGACTTAACTACCAACGCGCAATTATAATCCACACCTTTTGTTTGTAGTTCAATGGTGAAGGTAACTATTTTCTTTTTGTTTCTTGGCAAGAACTCCAGTGTTCACGTAATGGTGAGATTCTTGCGTATGCAACCGTTTTTTCCCGCCATCTAGGTAACCACAATCCGACTTCGGGGATGTATGCTGGTATGTTCGTGACTTCGAAACTCACCGAACACCAACATGAATTACAGGATCTTTTAATATGCAAATTGTATCTTCTGCATGAGCATATACACGCGAAAGGAATTAAGGCAGTGGCAGGTCTGGTTTGAAGTGGAACATCGTAAAAAAAAATATAAAAAAGCACCCTCAGTTCACCAGATGCTAGCTGCCAAGACTCAAACCCATGACGTCATGGAGTCTCAGGATTTAAAGACGTAGGTCTCAACCACTGCTATCGCGTTCGTCGAAAGATGACAGTGAGGTCAAAGTTGTTGAGGAGAGGTGTGACGCTGTGGGTGTGGAGGTGACCGGTCAGTGCATCTGATGCAGGCCCTGAAGGCAGGACGTAAGTGGCTGACCCCTTTGGTGAGCATTGCGCTGTGGTGTTACTGGTTTCCCTCAGGGCACATTCTTGAGTGGGCATGTGCTGTGTCTGGGGGGTGGTTGTGTATGCTACTGGTTTCCCTCAGGGCACATACTTGAGTGGGCATTGTGCTGTGGTGTATGCTGGTTTCCCTCAGGGCACATACTTGAGTGGGCATTGTGCTGTGGGGTGTCACTGGTTTCCCTCAGGGCACATACTTGAGTGGGCATTGTGCTGTGGTGTGTACTGGTTCCTGCCTACACTAGACTGGTCCCACATCCTTGAGTGGGCATTGTGCTGTGGTGTGTACTGGTTTCCTCAGGGCACATTCCTTGAGTGGGCATTGTGCTGTGGTGTAACTGGTTTCCCTCTAGGGCACGTAATCCCAATTGAGTGGCATTGTGCTGTGGTGTAGCTGGTTTCCGTCAGGGCCATCTTGATGTATTGTCTGGTGTAGACGGTTCGTCGGCAATTCTGAGTGGGTATTGTGCTGTGTGTAGACTGGTTTCCCTCAGGGCACATTCTTGAGTGGGCATTGTGCTGTGGTGTAGACTGGTTTCCCTCAGGGCACATTCCTCTACATACAATTTGGGCTGCTCTCCCCTGATGGAAAGCGTGTCGCCATTAGAGCAGTATCGTGATTTTATTTTTCGTTATTTTTTCCTGTTTGTATGTGTAGTTATTAATCTATGAGCGTGGCTTTTTTTCACGTGTTTTTTTTTTTGCCAGGGGCAACTCTGTTATTGCCTCGATTTTTTTTTACGCGTGATGCATGCATGTTCCACGCGGAACCTCAGTTTATCGTCTCATCTGAAAGACCATGCTGAAGTGGGATGTGTTGGGTCTGACTTGTCAGGTGCTTAACAGCGGTGCGACGCATTTTTGCTCATTAAAAATTAAAAGTCATTCAAATTTGTTATATGCACTACATTCATTCAAGGACCTGAAAAGGTATACTTCATTTTTAAATAGCCCTTCAAAACTGTAGTACACACTATTTTCATGCAAACACTTCAAAGTAGGGGGAGGGGGGTTACCTCAATGTTTCAAAATTGAACATCTTTGATCACATTTTTACTACTTCTGCTTTTTTAAGAGTATAATTACTGTGGAAAATCTCATTTGTACTCTGTGTGTGTGTGTGTGTGTGTGTGTGTGTGTGTGTGTGTGTGTGGTGGCATGCATGTGTTTGTGACCTGAGAGAGAGCAGACGGAGAGGGACAGAGGATAAGAGATGTGCAGTAATCAGTCCACAATGCTGCTGTTGTTGTTTTTCCTGTCAGCTTCGGTGAGTGACGGCGGAATTTCGTGCACAGAGACGGAAATGAAGTTTGTTCTTTTTTTTGTTGTTACCAAATCAACTCTCTCTCTCTCTCTCTCTCTCTCTCTCTCTCTCTCTCTCCTCTCTCTCTCTCTCTCTCCTCTCTCTCTCTCTCTCTCTCTCTCTCTCTCTCTCTCTTCTCTCAGTTTTCAGTAGAGCTGATACTAGAGTTGTGTAAATCTTTTCGGAACTGTGACAAGACACGCTGACTGTTGCATTTTAAACGTGTTGAGATTGCACAATAGTGTGCAATATTATATAATATATATATATATAATAATATATATAATATATATATATATATTGTGTGGTGATATATATATAATATATATAATATTATATATATATAATAATATAGTGTGTGTGTGTGTGTGTGGTGTGTGTGTGTGTGCGCACGCGCATAAAGTTGCATGTACATGTTCGGATTTTAGCAAGAGAAAGAGATAGTTTTGTTGTTGTTTTTTTCTTAGCGTATATGTACATGTTTGTGAGTGTGCTTTCGTTTTATAAAGAAAGAGTGGGAAAATAAACAAATTATATAAAACCAAAGCCTCCCTCCTCCCCCCCTTCTCTCTCTCTCTCTCTCTCTCCTCTCTCTCTCTCTCTCTCTCTCTCTCTCTCTCTCTTCTCTCTCTCTCTCTCCTCTCTCTTCTTTCTTTCTTTCTGTCTGTCTGTCTGTCTGTCTGTCTTTCCCTCTTTCTATCTCCTTCTGACCACATCCACAGACCTTCCATTATTCCTGTGTCTGACTATGGAAGAAGTCATTTCAAAGAAGTTCTCCAGCCTGCATGGCTTTGATAATAAACAGTCTTAAAAAGCAAGGGGAAATTAAACATTGAATAGAATGTTCACCAGAGACGTAGAAACTGCTTCTTTTTTCTTTCATGATTCAGTTTTTTCAGTGTCTTGGATCTTGGATACTAAAGGTCTTTGGCCCCCTTCATTTCTAATGCCTTTCTCAACAGCTTACACACAGCTAAGTCTCAGAGATCTTACCACTTCGAGTTCTGCTGCTCTTCCCAGCAAAGTGACTAGATTCTTGAGTCTCTGCGTGTGTGTGTGTGTGTGTGTGTGTGTGTGTGGCGCTGCGCGCGCGGGCTGTGTGTGTGTGTGTGTGTGTGTGTGCGTGCGTGTGTGTGCGTGCGCAAACGTTTATTCGCAATATGTACTATCAGACAGCATGATTGTTTCACTAATGTTAAGTAATTTAACACTTAACACTTAGCATAAAAGTAAATGTGTGTGCGCATCCGTGCGTGCGTGCGTGTGTTTGTGTGTATGTGTGTCGTGTGTGGTGTATGCTTGTTTGTAATTGTGAGTAAATGCGTGATATGTATGTGCGCACATACACAATAAATGTGCAGCCAATATTAATCATGAAATGCGCTATGCTTTTTTTTTTACAATGTGCCCATGATTGTGCAAAGATCATATCTGCATTTTCCACACGAAATATCTAGTTCTCTCATTAAGCAAAGAAAAAACCTAACATAACAGGCTCTTAAAGAACGAAACAGTTCTCCAAATCGTCTAATTCATCTGAACGTTTCCACTTACCCACCCACATTCACCCACCTGCCTGCAAATGTTCTCTCTTGTGTGTGTGTTTGTGTCCTATGTTCTTGTTGTTGTTGTGTCTCAGTCCCCCAGCTTAACACTCTGAGGGTCACCCAGAAATGTGCACTCTGACTCACTCATCCCACCTGGGGATCACTGTGAGATTGAAATTGTACACTGAATGAGAAATTTGCGTGTAGACTGTTTTCAAGTTCATCGCCACGTAGACAACCATACTCCGACTTCAGATGATTTTTCCCCTTAACGGAGATTGCAGGTTGTTATGTTAAGAGCTTGTCATGGCTGAAGGCAATCTCAACACAATACAACATAACATTTTAGTGTAGGCCTTGGCAATGAGCTGACGTCAAGAATTGACACGGCTTTTGCCCTGGGCCAAGGTCTAATGTTCTGGCATCTGAATTGGACAGAATCAGAAAAAAAAACCCTGCTATTGCCTGTCCCATATCGTTTGAAACCAAACACTTCTTTCAGTATAGAGGAAATAGGAGGTGGGTCAGACACCGTGAATAAAAAGCAGTCCTATGCTTTAGGGTTTTATTTTAAGTGTATAAATGTAGGCAGACTAAGAGGTAACAGTGGGCAGAAATTTCTTTTTCTATTGTGGAGAGAATTAGTTGATTTTATTGTGATGGTTCATCCCTTTCCCTTAGCGTCCTTAATTTTTTTTTAATTATCATTATTCTTTTATTTCGAGGATAATGGAATAAGCAATCACTGTGCTTTTTTACATCCAGTCCCCGTGTGTAAAATTTTGTCATCGCTCCCTCTGGCACAAATGGCCTACTCTTCCGAAAAGCGAACGGGCTTTAATGTATGCACAAAATTGTGTGTGTGCATGCGTGCGCGCGCGCGCGTGCGTGTTTGTTGTGTGTGTGTGTGTGTGTGTGCGCGCGCGCGCGCGTGCGTGCGTGTGTGTATATGTGTGTGTGTGCATGATAGGATTAAATATTCTATAAAACAACGCAATCAAAATTTCGTGCTCCCGTTTTCCGCTGACATTGTCTACTCCAGGGATAAAGGAAGATGGACAGGGGTGGGGGTGGTGGTGTAATTAAAAGACGTGCAGTAGATCAGCCTACTTTGGTTGATTGCTTTTGTTTTGTGTGTGTGTGTGTGTTGTGTTTCGTTGTTTGTTGTGTTGTTGTTGTTTTTTTGGGGGGTGTAAGGGAATTAGGGATGTTTGTTGTTGTTCTCCATAGATAACTTATGTGGGGCAGTGAGTTCTGCGAAGAGGGAATGAATGTTCCTTTCCTTATTAGCACAACTTAATCCGCATAATTACTGCCGAGTCTCCTTCTCTCTCTTCTCCTCTCCCTCTCTCATTCCTCCTCTCTCTCTCTCTCTCTCTCTCTCTCTCTCTCTCTCTCCCTCCTCTCTCTCTCTCTCTCTCTCTCTCTCTCTCTCTCTCTCTCTCTCTCTCTCTCTCTCTCTCTCTCTCTCTCTCTCCCTCTCTCTCTCTCTCCTCTCTCCTTCTCTCTCTCTCTCTATAGAACGCAACCATGCCAGTGTTCTTTATATCTTGTCAGCCTTGCAGCAGGACGTGTGAACTACTGTGCTTAAAAGGTGCTGAGATTGCGCAACTGAAGTGTGTTTGTGTTATGTGTGTGTGTGTTGTGTGTGTGTGTTTGCAAGCTTAACAGTTGTATGGGTGATTGAAGAGAAAAGTACAGATAAACACAGAGAGAGAGATAGAGAGAGAGAAACTGGGATCTTTATTACACATCGGCCACAGGTCATTATACAAACACATTATTCTTCTTTTTTTAATTCTTTTATATCGAGGATAATGGAATAGCACTCATATGCTTTTTTACACCCAGTCCCCGTTTTGTATGCATTTTTTGTAAATTGTGTCATCTGTTCCCACCGGCACACGATGGCCTACTCTTACGAAAAGCGGAACAGGATTCAACATGTGCGCAAGATGTTCGTTCGTTCGCACACGGGCCTCAATTTATAGTCTCATCCGAAGGACTAAAATAGAGGGTACACCCGGAACACATGGAAAAGGAGGGGCAGGGGGCTGCAGCAGACATGTTTTGGCATTAAATGCACAACAGAATTTAAACATGTCAGACATTTTCTGATGGGGAAAACAACAATCCTGATATATCAACAGGTTGGGTTTTTTTTTAATACTGACATTCAAAGTTTACCCTGTATGAAAGTTTTCAAACTATCGAGAGAGAGAGGGAGGGGGGGGAGAGAGAGACAGAGAGGGGGGGGGGGAGAGAGAGAGGAGAGAAGAGAGACAGAGATAGACACACACAGAGACAGAGAGAGACACACAGAGACAGAGAGAGACACACACATTCACACACACACACACACAACACACACACACACAACACACACACACACACACACACACACACACACACACCACACACACACACATCGGCCATCGGAGCACGACAAAATAAACGGAAGGGAGGGGGAATAGACATACAGATAATCGGACAATAGAGAAACACAGAGAGACAGACAGAAAAAGAGGAACAGAACAGAAAGACAGGGAGACAGAAGCGGAAAGAGAGAAAGAACAGAAAAAGAGAGAGAACGAAAACCAAACGACAGAATCTCATTTCTTCGCTAAGCACGAAACGTTGCCATCACTCTCGGAAAATGGTTAAAAGAAAAAACAACAAACATAGCAGTATACCCTGATCTACTGCAAATCATAGTCCCCTACCCCACTTCTTTCCCTTATCACACTCGACACAACACACACACAACCACACAGCGCACCACACACAATGATCGTGTCTAGTGCACGCGCACTTGCCTAGAAACACAAAATCCGGGTCGATGTCGCGGTTCGTACCCCTTTGAACCACAAACTTTTCCCCATCCACATAGACCCTGAATCATATTTGTGTATGGGCTAATTTTTATATAAATTTAAACCGAGGGACCAGATGACAACAGACAACTGATTAAGACGAGTAAAAGAAAGACGGAAAGAGGGGGGCCGGCAAAATTCTGTAGAAAGAAGCCACTCTGATAGGGAAACAAATACACTTGCATGCAGGAAAAAAAAAAAAAATGGGTAGGCGCTGCACATGTGGCGACGCGCTCTCCCCGGGGAGAGCAGCCCGAATTTCACGCAGAGAAATCTGCGTGACATAAAGTGGTACAAAATACAAAATACAAACACACACACACACACACACACACACACACACACACACACACACACACACACAACACACACACACACACTCACACACACACTCATGCGCGCACGTACACACATACATATATATATATATATTATTCATTTATTTGTTTATTTATATATATACACGAATGCATGCACACACATACCTTCACCTTTATCTATCGTATTGTCTTGTAGACCGTTACGAACCCACTGAAGATTTTCCAACCAGATTCCTCCACTCCTCGTGGTTTTCAGCTTCTCACACACACACACACACACACACACACACACACACACACACACACACACACACACACACACACACACACACACACACACACACACACACACCGCGCGCTTGCGCGTTCACGCATCAAACACACACCCATGCGCGTGCACACACAAAGACACGAACACTCCAACACATGCATAATCATGTGTATGTTTGTATATAAAATTATATATATTATATAATTTATATATTTAGAGAGACAGACACAGAGAGAGAGTCGGAGAGAGAGAGAGAGAGAGAGAGAGAGAGAGAGAGAGAGAGAGAGAGAGAGAGAGAGAGAGAGAGAGAGAGAGAATTACAACCTGTAGAGAACGTCATTCTGTCGTAAGGCCAAAGCTTAGCGTCTTCTTTGGCCATTGCATGCTGCTGCATACAACTCTGGTTTGTACGTGTGTGTGTGGTAGACGAGACTGAGAGAGAGAGGGGGGGAGGGACGGAGAGAGAGAGGGTGAGAGAGAGAGGGGAGGAGGCAAGGCAAGGCAAATTCTTTTATTCGATGTTAATAGATAAGCACTCGTGTGCTTTTTTACATCCAGTCCCCACCCTATTCAGGGATAACATCAAGAAAAATAAACGGGAGAGGGGGAGAGAGAGTCTGTTGATGACCAAGGTAGGGAGAAAGAGGTTGAGATAGAATGGAGGGGGGAGGGGACTACAGGCATAATTATATAGACAGATACATTAGACAGAGACAGAGGGAAGTGGTGAGAGAGGAGCAAGAGTATTTTGTTTATTTATTTTAAGTTATTTTATTCTTTAATGTCGAGGATAATGGGATTAGGCATTCTTGTGCTTTTTTACACCAGTCCCCGTGTGTATGCGGTTTTGTAAATGT
>CM060333.1:2436498-2443998 GCA_030674155.1 Stramonita haemastoma | reverse complement strand
TATCGAGGATAATGGGATAAGTGATCATATTTTTTTTACATCCAGTCTCCGTGTGTATGCAGTTTTGTAAATGTCATCTGTTCCCACCGGCACACGATGGCCTACTCTTACGAAAAGTGGAACAGGATTTAGCGTGTGCGCAAGATGTTCTGCGAGCGTTATTTCGTGGACAACCCAGACGATCAAAACGACTCATACAACTAAAACTGACAACTACAAAACTGCTCAAACACAACCTCAACATCCATTCCCTGTGTTGTTGTAAACACAAGCCTCACTAACCATCCCCTTGTATTATTGTTCTTGTCACAGCTGCACGGACTCGGACTCTGTGACGGTGTACATCAACATCCAGGGCAAGGAGACGCGGCTGGAGACGTACTGCGGAGAGAAGCTGCCGCCCATGCTCATGTCCAGCGGGGACTCTGACGGCCAGGCCATGATCGTGGAGTTCCGCTCCTACAGGGGCAGCAACACCGTCACTGGCTTCCGCGCCAACTTCGAATTCGTTACAAGTGAGGGAGAGAGGAGTGGGAGAGAGAGAGAGAGGATGAGGGGGTTGGGGGTTTTGGGTTTTTTTGTGTTTTGTTTCTTTGGGGTTGTTGTTTTTTCCTTACCTTAACCTTAATTCTCTCCGTGTTGTTTTTGGTGGGGGGGGGGTGTTGTTTTTTTGGGGGAGGAAGGGTGTGTATAGGGTTTGGAGGGTTAGGGTGGAGGTTGGGGACGGAAAGGGGTGTTGTAGTGTGTAGGGAGAGGGGGAGTGTGGTGTGTGTGGTTTGTGTGTGAGTGTGCGTTTGTGTGTGAGTGCGTGTGTGTTTGCGTGTGTGCGTGCCTGTGTGCTCACGTACAGCGTGTGTGTGTGCGGTGCGTACGCGCGCGCGTGTGTGTATGTCTGTGTGTGTGAGCTAGAGAGAGAGAGAGAGAGAGCCAGAGAGGGCAGTCAGAGTGAGTGATAGAAAAGACAGAAATATAAAAAATGTCTGTGTGTGTATTTGATGCCTCTGTGTGTGTATTTGTGTGCCTCTGTGTGTGTGTGTGTGTGCGCGCGCGCGTGCATGTGTGTATGTGCGTGTGTGTGTGTGCGCGTTTGTGAGATAGACGGATACACAGACCGAAACACAGGAGTATCATGTGTGTGCTATGTGAGTGTTTTCAAGCGTGTGAAGATCAAGAATCATAACAGTGCAAACTTGCGTGTGTGCAATGCATGCCTAATGCGTGTGTGTGCATGGAAAAGCACATGCCTACATCCATACAGTCCAGCCGACCGATACCAATTGACCATGTTCATCCCAGTGTGTACTGATTTTATTTTTTCGTTCCTCGGCTAGAACTCCGAGGTTCACCACTAGTGAGATTTTGCGTATGCGACCGTTTTTCTGCTCATCGTGAAGGTAGCCGCATTCCGACTTCGGGGATTTTATGCTATGGATGTTCCTGTTTCGGTGACCCACAGAATGACAGGATCTTTAACGTGCATATTTTGATCCTCTGCATGTGTATGATAATTATATACGAAGAAATTTAAGGCACTGGCCAGGTGTGCACTTGAGGTTGACTTGGGTGACGGTAAAAAATCTCCCACCCTTAATTCACCGACGCTGCCGGGATTCGAACCCACGACTTTATGGACCCGTGGAGTTGAAGTCGAAGGGTGTTAACCGCTTCTGTCACTTGGTTGGTTTGAAAGCACTTGTCTTATGTGCATTCACTGGTATTGTGTTTCAGATTTCGGCATCACTTCAGGCAAGCAAGATTCCAGAGGAAGTAAGCCTATTCTTCTCCTTCTTTTAGAACTTTGTCTCTTTTTTTGCTGCTTGATTTTCTGGGTTTTTTTTTCTGTGTTCCGTGTTTAGCGTTTTATCGTTTATGGAGGGTACCGTCATGTTTCAGGATCGATTCGTGTTTGAACCCAAATGCTCGCTCATCGATTAGACCTTGAGTGATGGTCTGGGTGCTAGTCTTTCGGATGAGATGATAAAACGTGGTCTTCTGTGAAAACATAACAACAAAAATTGGAGTGAGTGTAAAAGAACCAAAACCACGAGAGTTGTCTCTGCCTTAATTCTGTAGGACAAAGGCCACTTTTCACACTATAAACAAATGCAGGAAAATGTCTTTTTTTCAAATAGATGAATAGGGATAATAGTGGGTGGCCTTGTGGTGACGCTCTCCCCCGGGATTATGACCTTCATTAGATGAGTGTTTTTGACTCGATTTGACTCGATTGACTTGACTTGACATGACACGACTCTAGTTGACATGACTTAACCTTCTGTAGTCTTTCAAATGCGGGGTGATTTCTCGCTGTTATTAGACGTGTCATAAGGCCTGACAACCTGTTCCTTCTCTGTGCATTTTTTTTTATCAATATTAGAAGTGGCAATGTTCCCCTATCTTAGCGCTAGCCAGCCTCTCCTATCTTACCGCCTGAGATGGCCAACTTCATGATCTCGCTGACTCGGGCCAAAAGCTGTGTCAGTTACTGGTGTCAGCTAAGTGCCAGGTCTACATGAGCATGTTGTCATGCCTTGACATGTCATGTTGAAGTTGCCTTTTCAGCCATGACAAGCTCTTACTGTAATAACGTATACCCTCTTTTAAAAGAAAATCAAAGCCTCTGAAGTCAGAGTGTAGGTGCCTCTACGAACTACTAGTGGGATTTTACGGCCGCACAAGGATTTTGGAACGCAATAAGTAAGACAGAATAATGAGGATACTACTACTTCTAATAATAATAATAATAATGAATAAATAATAATGATAATAATATATCATAATAATCATAACAATGATGCATGGAATTATACAGCGTCATCTGAAAAAAAAAAAGATCAAAGACTGTATAGATTCTGGGTGATCCCCCACCCCTAATCAAAACGTTGTCAAAAAACGGCCAACAACAACAACAAGTACAATACAGACTATATACAACACAGTACTGTACAACACAATGGATAGAAGATGCCCTCCCTTCATGAGACGACTAGCAGTGTGCTTAACAAGAGACTGCTTTGTTTGTTTGTGTTGCA
Source organism: Stramonita haemastoma (assembly GCA_030674155.1). Lineage (NCBI taxonomy): Eukaryota > Metazoa > Mollusca > Gastropoda > Neogastropoda > Muricidae > Stramonita > Stramonita haemastoma. The sequence goes on along the minus strand of CM060333.1, from coordinate 2,440,966 downwards.
GCCTGCGTCTTCAACTACATGAGTCACCAGCAGACGGAGGGTCACATCATGTCCCCCAACTACCCCGGGCTGTACCCCCGCAACACCAAGTGCCACTACCTCTTCTACGGGAGAGGCAAGGAGAGAGTGCACATCACCTTCCTCTACTTTGAGGTGGACGGCATCCCGCCCAGGTGGGTTCGTGGGTTTGGTTGGGGCTTTTCATAATGAATGCGCAGCATGCAAATCCAACATCGCTCAGTCAGAGTGCTAAATTTGGTGCACAGGTTCCTTTTACCAAGTTCAAGTGTGGTCAGTTCCTGCTTAAGTAATTAGCACCAGCTGTACTGAGATGGGCTGGATTAATTAGCAGCTGTTGAGAGTTGTTGAAAATGGGAGAAACTGACGCTGTGGATGTTGTAGTTACGTATGTCGTATTGTCTGGTGTCTGATCTGACACCTCGCTTCCTAACCACCGCATAGGTTGTGGGAATACTTTTGATCTTTTACCTGAGAGTAGAGTGGCATGGTGTCGTGAAAAGTTTTTGAAGTAATCTTTATGACATGATTTATAGTATAGATAGATTACTAGTAGTAAATAGTAGTAGTAGTAGTAGTAGTAGTAGTAGTAGTAGTAGTAGTAGTAGTAGTAGTATAGTAGTATATGGATGGTGTAATTAGAACCTCCAGACAGAGCCTGTGCAATTGTGTTACGCACAACCTGCGAATTGTGCGATGTTCTGTTTCCTTGGTGTGGTCGAAACCCATTGCATACTTTGCTCATGTGAACGTAAATTTTCAGCTCTTTTAGAGTCCATCTAACTGCTACTTGCCACCGAAGCTTGCAAGGGAATATGCCAATGTCCACTCTGCATACTACTACTCTATAGTATCATTATTATTATTTATTATATTATTATTATTAATCATTATTATTAAACAAGAAGAATGATGATGATGATAAGGAAAACTGCTCATAACATTGAACTTTTTCTTTTGCTCAACGGGCAAAATAGTCCTAGTGAGTGTATGATAGGCATCAGCACGCGTTTCTGCAGATTTATAGCATGATGATAATAATTGTATGACTATACAGACTTCACAGAGACTAAACAGAACAAATATCTTCATTCTTCGCTCCCTGCACACATGCAATCCCTTCCACATGATAAATGCTCCCTTGCCCCCCCCCCCCCCCTTACCTACCTCCATCCCCAAACATACAGACGCGCACGCGTGCACACACACACCACACACACAACCCCACACAAACCAACACACACATACACACACACAGAAGAACCAGATAAAAGATTACAAAAGTGCATACACAAGGGACATGGATGTAAAAAAGTTACACGAGTGCTTATTCCATTATCCTCGATATAAAAAGTAAATAAATAAACACACACACAATCTCTTCCTCCTCTCTCTCTCTCTCTCTCCTCTCTCTCCCTCTCTCTCTCCTCTCTCCTCTCCCCCAATCTCAAAATTTAATCGGTAAATAAAAATTATAACCTCGGTTGCCCTTTACTTCAAATGAATACCGAATTGTTTTTCGCCAAATTCTTCGTCTTAAAACTCCCCTTGTCTTTCAACAAATTGACCCTCTCCTCTTTGTTTTTTTCTGTATATTTCACTCCCTCTGTCTTCCTCCTCTCACCCTCCTCCCCCCCCCTCCCTCCCTCCTGTCTGTTCATCTTCTTCAACTTCTTATTCTACTTGTCTATTTCCGCCCTAATCTGAAAGAAGAAGAAATGAGAAAAGGAAGAAAGAAGAATCGAAACCACTTTTCCTGTATATGTCTAGATCTACTTCCATCCCGAAAAATGGACGAAAAAAAAAAAACGAAAGGGGGGTGGAAGGGAGGGGGACAGAAACAAGGAAAGATAAAAAAGGGAGGAAGGAAAGACAGAACAAAATAAATGGAATGAAGGAAAAAAGAAAGTACAATGGAGAGAAAAGTAAAGAAACAAAAACAGACAGAATGACAGACGGATGAAAAGAAGGGGTGGAAAAAATAAAGAAAAAAATAAAAGAAAACAAAAAAAGAAAACCTAAATACAAAACAAATCAAGAAAAAACGAAAAGCAAAGACAGCAGAAAGGACGAAGAAGAAAAAAACAAAAATAATTAAAAAAAACTCACACAAAACCAATAGAAAAATGAAAAGAAGACATGAATCGAAAGAAGTAAAATAAAATCAGAACAGATAGAAAAAGAAACTTCAAGAATTTCAGAAAGAAAAACAGAACGAAAAACAAAATCGAGAAGAAAGAAAGACAGAACGAAAAAAAAAAACAAATCGAGAAAAACGCCACTTTTTGACGCTCAGCTTGTTAAACTGGACGTGCTATTTTGGCGCGGGGGTCCATTTCAAAGTGTAATTCAGTACACTTCGGCCATTGCAGTGTCTGCCCATGCATGTGCCAGTGACATTATAATGCGATTTTGCCTCTTAAGAACAAGTCATTTGGGAACAAGAACTTTTGTCGTCTTCTCAACTTGATTGTCGGGATTTGATATTAAAAAAAAAAAGTATTGTTACGTCGGGTGTTGCTTTCTTTTGGTGGGTTTTATTTTTTCATCTAATAAAGTTGACATTGTATGCAGGGAAGTATTTTACAACTTTTTATATTGAGTTGTTTTTTGAATGTGGCAGGGGGGGGGGTGGAGAATGTAAGTGTGTGGGAGGTTGGTAGGGGGCGGTGTGCTCTGAGTGAGAGAGAGAGAGGGGAGGGAGAGAGAGAGAGGAGGGAGAGAGAGGAGGAGGGAGAGAGAGGGAGCAGGAGAGAGAGGAGGGAGAAGGAGAGAGAGAGAGGAGGAGGGAGAGAGGAGAGAGAGACGGAGTGAGAGGGGAGGAGAGAGAGAGGAGGGGAGAGGAGGGAGGGGAGAGAGAGAGAGAGGGAGGGAGGGAGGGGGGGAGAGAGAGAGGGGAGAGAGAGAGAGAGAGAGACAGGAGGGAGAGAGAGAGAGAATTCATAACATTTTGAACTGGCCTGAGAGAGACAGAGATTCTGTTTGTACGGTGTCTCTGTTGTTGTTGTTTTGCTTTGTTTGTGTGTGTGTGTGTGTGTGTGTGTTGTTGTGTTGTTGTGTGTGTGTGTGTGTGTGTTGTGTGTGTGTTGTGTTTGTCCCGTCCTAAGTATGAGTGTCACGAATGTGTGTATTTGCTTATCCTCTATCTTGTCTGTATGTCCCAGTACATCTCTGTTCCTTCTTCTTCTCTCTCTTCTCTGTCTCTTCTCCTCGTCTCTCTCTGCTCTCTCTCTCTCTCTCTGTCTCTCTGTCTCTCTCTCTCCTCTCTCTCTCTCTCTCTCTCTCTCTCTCTCCTCTCTCTCTCTCTCTCTCTCTCTCTCCTCTCTCTCTCTCTCCTTCTCCTCTCTCTCTCTCTCTCTCTCTCTCCTCTCTCTCTCTCTCTCTCTCTCTCTCTCTCTCTCTCTCTCTCTCTCTCTCTCTCTATCTCTCTCTCTCTCTCTCTCTCTCTCTCCTCTCTCTCGCTCTCTCTCTCTCCTCTCTCCTCGTCTCTCTCTCTCTCTGTCTCTTGTGTGCGTGCGTGCGTGTGTGTGTGTGTGTGTGTGTGTGTGTGTGTGTGTGTGTGTGTGGTTGGTCAAGCAAACTCATAATACACTAATCACACACACACACACGCACGCACGCCGCACACACACCACCACACACACACACACACACACACACACACACACACACACACACACACACACACACTCTACACACGAGGACTGGATGTATAAAAAAAAAAAAAAAAAAAAAAAAAAGCACAAGAGTGCTTATTCCATAAATCCTCGATATAAAAGAATTTATCAAATCGAAATCAAACCCATCCATCTAAAAAAAAAATTTCCATCCTCATTATTAATGATTTTATTTCTTCCACTTCCCCCACCCCCCACCCACCCCCACCCCCCACACAGGTGTGAGGAGCGAACAGACAGTGACTACGTGTCTTTCTCCAACTTCGCGGAGACGGAGGATCGCAAGCTGTTCCGCATGTGCGGGCAGTCCGCGGTGAGCAAGCATCAGATCAAATCGGACGGGGCGTTCTTCAGAGTGACCTTCAAGTCCAACCACGTGTATGACGGTCACGGCTTCCAGGCCTTCTACCAGTTCTTTGGTCAGTAGTGCTGTGTGGCTTGGTGGTGGGAGGGGAGGGGGGGGGAGGGTTGGGGGGGGGTTGGTGACTGTAGCAGGGTTTTTTGTGTTTGTCTGTTTATTAGTATTAGTGATTTTTTTTTACTCGCAAACTCGCACACTGACACTACGACACACACACACACACACACACACACACACACACACACACACACACACACACCACACACACACACACACTCAGAAAGAGAGAGCGAGAGGGGGCAGGAAGAGAGGGGAGGGAGGGAGGGAGGAGGAGAGAGAGAAGAGAGAGAGAGAGAGAGAGAGAGAGAGAGAGAGAGAAGAGAGAGAGAGAAACTGTGGCGGACAAGATTAA
>CM060333.1:2393998-2426498 GCA_030674155.1 Stramonita haemastoma | reverse complement strand
TGGGTGTGGGTGTGATGTGGGTGTGTTCATTTTTAACGCCTATCGACTAGAAAGTATATTAGACAGGGGCGTGTGTGTGTGTGTGTGTGTGTAGTGTGTGTGTGTGTGTGTGTGTGTGTGTGTGTGGTGTGTGCATTTTTGAACGCCTATCCACAGAAAGTGATATTGACAGGAGTGTGTGCGTGCGTGCGTGCCTACGCGCGCGCGTGTGTCTGTGTGTTGTGGTGTGTGTGTGTGTGTGTGTGTGTGTGTGTGTTCATTTTTAACACCTATCCACTAGAAAGTGATATTAGACAGAAGTGTGTGCGCGTGTGCGTGCATGCGTGCGTGTGCGGCGCGCGCGCGCGTGTGTGTGTGTGTGGTGTGCGTGCGTGCTTGTGGTATATGTATGCTACAGTATGTGTATATTATTACGGTGTATGTTAAAGTGTATGTGTCACAATGTGTGTTTGTTGTTTGTGTGTATTTGTGTGCGTGCGTACGTGTGTGCCTGTTTTGTGTGGCGTGTTTGTTTTGCGTGCGTGCGCACGTGTGTGCCTGTTTTACATGCATGATAAATTCAGTAATATTTTAATATTACTGTTGCCCAGGCCAAGAGCTTTGTCACTTATTGATAAGCTAAGTGCCAAAGCCTACATTAAAATGCTGTTAGCTGTCAAATATTCATTTTTCGTTATCTTTTTCTTCAGCCATAACAAGCCTTAGCATGACAACTTGCCTTCTCATTTATAGAAGGAAAACAATAATCCTCTGAAGTCGGTGTATGGCTGCCTATGTAGCGAGGTACTTGAGAAGTGTCGGACACGCAAACTTCTCATCCAGTTGAACTTTCAATATCACAGCGATTCACGCCCAGGTGGGATGAATGAGACGGAGTACATATTCTAGGTAACCCTCATGATGTTAAGTTGGCGTATGCCCAACAACAACAACAACAACAACAGCAGCAGTTTATTTACAGCATCATTGCTTGCATACAAAACATCACGCTATTATTCATTCATGCTCTGCTCCCCAAAGCCGCTGACCCCACACCTCTCATCTAGCCCCAACCACAAACACAGCCACCACCAACCTTCTACCACATCCAAAAGTAATTCAAAGAAAGGAGCTATACGTACTATCAATGTTGGGGCTTCCAGGTGTCCCATCACCTATGTGTCTTAGGGGAGCGAGGCAATCCACAGACCTCAGCTTCTCCAGGGCCAGCATATCGAGGGCGGGCGCCCATCCCTCTTCCTCGCTGCTTTACCTTCCCTGGCCCTAAAAAAAGGCATGTACCCATTTACAGTTGGGTGGATTGGGGGACTGTACTGAAGCCAAGGTGAGCAAACGGTCACTTAGTAACCACGCTCGCTGCTGCTTAATCTCAGCTAGGGGAAAGCGAGTGTTCTGACCGCTGAGCTATCCCGACCCTTCTAGAAGACCACCGATATAATGAGGCACTCAATGCAGAGCGCATTGCTCTTGTGGGGAAGCGGTCTTCACAGGGACAGCAGCCTGAAATTCTGTCAGAAAAATAAACCAGGTCAACAATACAACACAATACAATTCTGATTCTTTTTATCATTCGAGGATAATGGAATAATCACTCATGTGCTTCTTTACATAATTATACAGTCCCCGTGTATATGCAGCTTTGTCACTTTTGTCATCTGTTCCCACCGGCACACAATGCCCTACTCTTCCGAAAAGTGGTGTGTAAAATGTTCTGCGTGCAATCGCACACGGGATCTTGTTTTATAGTCTCATCCGAAGGACCTTTTTTTTTTTTTTTGGGGGGGGGGGGGGTTGGAGTCGGCACTCGTTAACTCCAGTAGGGAAAAAATCCTTTAAAACGAGATTCGAACCCGGGTCAGCAGATCACGAGCGCATCATTCTGACCTCCAGGCTATCCAGCCCCCTTACATGGGCATGCACAGCACTAAACACGGGAGTGGCGAAGACGCCACAAAACCATACTCGTGATTATCTGCACACAAATGGCATGCAAAGTAAAACATCTCTCTCGGAAGATTGTCGAAATGGACTTCACATCTCTGAACGAAATTTTTATTTGATCCACTACAGCAAACGGGTGGAGTAGTGTGTGATGGATCAAGAGCCCTGACTGCCTCATGTGAGAATCTGTGTGGTAAGATATAAGCTAAATGTGTAGAGAGACAGACAGACAGAGAGAGAGAATGAATGAATAAATGAATCCTTATTTTTCAAGGGTGACCAGAGTAAGTATTCACATTTTTTTTTCATCCGGCCCTTGCCCTGATAAGGGAATAGAAAAACGACACCAAAACAGAACAATCCCCCCCCCCCCCCCCCCCCTTCTGCATTTGAAGTTGACCTAATAATGTGTATAAAAAAAAAAATTTTAATCCCCACTCTTAATTCACGGGACGCAGCTGAGATTCGAACCCACGACTTCATTGATCCATGAGAACGGTCTTAACCACTGTGCAAAAGTGTTGCTTGTATCAGGAATGGTATTCTCTTGAGAAGGGCAACAGCATAGAGACAAGAGACCCATGCTTCTAGATCATCGAAATAACACAAGCGCAATCATTTGGAATATTCCAATTTAGGCCTAATTGAATGTTTATGAGTAAAGTTTGGGCTCTTTGAAAAAGGAGTAAGTGTATTTTACTTGGATTCGGTGAGCGACGCTCGAGCTGTGCGGTCACAGTTTTTTGGCTCTCGTCATTTACGCCGTTTTTCGAACTAAGCTCCTCTATTTTTTGGACTTAGTTTTTTTCCAGCTACGATCGAAGCGAATTTCAACTGCAATCAAAGCAGTGGTTTTTTGTTGTTGTTGTTTTTTTTTGTAGTGTCGTTGTAGTACAGGCCACTGTTTTCGCGGTTTAGCCAACAAGATCATGGCTAGTTTCGCTTCCGTGAAACCGGTCTTCCTGAAACAGAAGTCCATCCCTGACTCGGACAGTCAGCGACCATCCGTTCTGGAGATCTGCATTGCTGCAGAGCGTACGTCGGGTCAGGGTTCGGTCATCGGGGCGCAGGCCATAAGGGGACTATGGAGGATTTACCCAGCTTCGAAAGAAGCACGTACAGAAATCCTTTTGAGGGGAATACCCCTTAGAAATACTGTTACACAGGTATCGGAAACGAACCCTTTTATTCTGCGAGATGGTACGGGAGAAGAAAAGCCCTCCACAAAAGTGTTCATCGACAATCTTCCTCTCTCGGTTGCGGACACGGAAATAGAACACTCTCTGACCAAGATCGGGTGCGAACTCCGATCTGCGGTGAAACAGGAAAGAGCGAGAGACAACGACCACAAGCTTACCAGATTCCTGACAGGTAGGAGATTTGTGTTCATTACCGTCCCCCCAACTCCTCTAGACAAAATCCTGAAAGTAAGCGCACTGTCAGCTAGTGTTTACCACAAAGAGCAGAAGCTGATGAAAAAAACAGTTATATGTTCACGCTGCTTAGAATCTGGTCACCACATTTCCCAATGCACCAGCGAAGTAGTGTGCAGAGAATGCAGACAGGCAGGACACAAGCGTGGAGATGCGGTGTGCCAGTGCACAGAGTGCCCAAAAGACAGACAGCAACAGGAGACGAAAGACGGCGGCGGAAGCGAGCACACGGACATCCAGGTAGCAGAGCCCACAGCAAGTCCGAAGCAAGCAGCTGGTAGAGGCGGCACCGGCAAGAGAGGGGCGCAGGGGGACAGAAGTCGTCCATTCACCCGCCAGCCCACTCTCCTGTCCTCCTTTGACTCGCAAACCCGCAGCAGATCAGCAACCCCCAACAAACGGCAACGCTCTACGGACCGGATCAGCCCAGGAGCACGAACAGGAAAGCTACGGAGGCAAAGCAAGCAGCGCCCCAGAAGCCCTACAGCTGACGACGCCATGAAGATACCAGACCGCATGACAGCGGAGGACTGGCGTTGACGGACAAACCATGACGACGCCTGACTTACGGTAACGACTGCTAATGATTTACGGACTATGAGACAGGACTGTGGACGAATGGATCATGGTGCGTACGACTATAAATATTATAATTCTTTTTCACCATGAATAAGTTACGCATTTCATCGTTAAATGTCAGAGGTCTAAAAAATAAGTTTAAACGATTGGCAATATTTAGTTATTTAAAGAAACAAAAGTTTGACATAATATGTTTACAAGAAGCGCACATCACAACTGCAGATCTTCCACTGTGGGAAAAACAATGGGGAGGGAAAATTTTTCATATAGAAGGTACAAATCGTAGTGGAGGAGAAGTAATATTAATAGCTAAACATTACACTGGGGAGATTAATTTAGAAACTGCAGAAAACAGAATATTGATGATTTCAATACGTCAAGATAATATGACGTTGACTCTAGCAATTGTCTATGCTCCTAATGATACATCACAGAAAATAGCATTCTTTAAAAAATTACAAGACAGGTTTGCTCATCTTAGTGAGGAACATCTAGTTATCTTAGGTGATTTCAATTGTGTACTTAATAATGAAAGTGACATTATATCTGGTCAACATCATCGTAATACTGAGGTAACAGAATTTAACAACATGATTAAGACACTACAGTTAACAGACATATGGAGATCCTTTCATAAAGAAGAAAAACAATTCACCTGGAGTAGATCTAACCCATTTATTGCCCGACGATTAGACTATTGTTTAGTTTCGGAATCTGTACTTAACTATTGCACTGCTTGCGACCATCTCACGGTTCCGAATTCCGATCATAAGGCAGTAATAGTGGACATCTGTAACAGCCAGTTCTCCCATGGACCAGGGTACTGGAAGTTCAACAACAGCCTCTTGAAAGATGTCGAGTTTGTTGATAAAATGAATAATCTGTTAGATAAATTACTTGATAATGACAATACTGAGAATCATACTAATGTATATCGATGGGAGTTGTGTAAAATAGAAATTAGGCATTTATGCAGTGAGTACGGAAAAATGATAAAACAGAGGAAGAGAAACAATGAACTAAAACTTAATTTGCAAATTTCGGAAATAGAAAAGCAATTGGTAAGTAGGCCTGATGACAAAGATCTGCAAGTTAAGCTCGCCAACATAAAACACAACCTAGATCTTAATCAAATACATAAAGCGAAGGGTGCACAAATTAGATCAAGGCTTAAATGGATAGAAGAGGGTGAGCCTAACACTAAGTACTTCTTTAACTTAGAAAAGGCTAGAAGCAAGAAAAAAAATATCACTACGTTATGTAACGAATCAGGGGAATACATAACAGATCACAGAAAACTACTTCAAGAACAAGTATCGTACTTTAGAACACTGTATAGTCAGTCAACTGAAGTAGATGACGTAGAAGGAGCAACTGACAGTTTCATTCAAAATGAAAATTTTCCACGATTAGAAGATACAGAAGCAGCTTTATGCGAGAGCATCATTACATTGGAAGAAACAACAGCAGCCTTAAAAAAGATGAAAAATGGTTCAGCTCCCGGCTCAGATGGAATTACCACCGAATTTTTGAAGTTCTTCTGGAATAAAATAGGTAAAACTTTAACGAAGGCCTTCATGGAGTCCTTTGATGTAGGTGAGCTATCACACACCCAGAAACAAGGTATAATAACTTTAATTCACAAGGGAAAGGAACTGAGCACATACAAGTTAAATAACTGGAGACCAATAACCTTAACAAATACAGACTACAAGATACTAGCAAAAACTCTAGCAGAGAGGCTTGGCAGAGTCATAAATAATTTAGTAAGCAACGACCAAGTAGGCTATATTAAGGGACGAAATATTTCTGCAATTATCAGATCAATAGATGACATAATAAATTACTTAAATAAGACTAATAAAGCTGGATATTTACTGGCTGTGGACTACTCTAAAGCCTTCGATTCCATATCAAAGACATTTTTGTCACATGCTTTCTCCATATTTGGATTTGGACCTAATTTCCGGAGGTGGGTCTCAGTATTGAATAAAGGTAGTCTTAGCTCAATTAACCATGGTGGTTGGATTTCCGAACCATTCAAAGTATCATGTGGAATTAGACAAGGATGCCCCTTTTCCCCTTTAGCATTCGTTTTAGCAGCTGAAATCTTGGCGATTAAAATTAGGAACAGTCCAATAGTAGGGATTAAAGCTCCATATGGTGACCAAAGACAAAGTATTTATATAAAAATTAAACAGTTTGCAGACGACACAACCCTATTTCTTAAAGATACGAATGACATTAAAATAACATTAGAAATCTTATCAGCATTTCAAAGATTCTCAGGTCTGAGACTGAATGCACAAAAAACCAAAGCATTAAGGCTGGGAACACAGCAAAATGAAGACAATCTGCCGTTTGCGCTGGTGGAAAAAATACAAATTCTGGGTATTTTCTTTGAAAATAGCAAAATGGCAAAGCATATTGAAGAAAACTGGTGTAACAGGATTGAAAAACTAAAAACAATAATAAAAGAATGGAGCAAGCGTGATCTCAGTATCCAGGGTAAAATACTAATAATTAAAACATTTTTGATAAGCCAGTTTGTTTACGTCATGCAATCTGTTGGCCTTCCACAAATAGTTCTAAATAAAATCAATACTATATTGTATAAGTTTGTCTGGCAAAAGAGGCAGAGTAACAGAAAGGCTTTTGAAAAGGTAAAAAGAAAAGTAATGGAATCTGAGCGAGAGAATGGTGGTCTCAGTATGATCAATATAGTCGAATTCCAAAAATTGTTTTACCTGCAGTGGATAGGCAAACTAAGCAACCCAAGGCAACAAGAAAACTGGTGGACCATACCTAAGTGGCACATGCAAAAGATAGCCAACGAAGATAAAATATTTTATATTAATTGTAGATCAAAAGAGGTAAAGCATCTTGAAGAAATAAAAAATGATTTTTGGAAAGAAGCTTTTATTACCTACCTAGACAGCAAAGTAATATGTCAGTCTGTTGATGTTAACCACACCAACTTTCACTCCCAGCTTCTCTTCCATAATTCTTTGATAAAATACAAAGGTAATGTACTGTTTTTTAAGAGATGGCAAAATGAGGGTATTGAACAAATCAAGGATTTAATTCATGAAAATGAGAATAGACTATTGTCTTTAGAAGAAATTCAAGACCGTATTGGACAAAACAGGGCAAGCACACTCTTTGAATACAATGCTTTGTTTAATTCAATTGCCACATCTTGGAAACAGTGGATTCTACAGGGTGAAATCGAAATAAAGTCTGAAACCTGTCCAGCTGTTATGTATAACACTAAACCGAAACAAATTAGACAAATACTAGCTAGAGATAAAGAAAAAGTTTATCCGTCTGCATATTTTTTTTGGCTAAGAAAATTCGGAATCCATCTAGATAAATCAGCATGGAACAGAGCAGCAGCAGTTACAACGGAAACTAGACTTAGAGTGTTGCACTGGAAAATATTACACAACATTTACCCTACTAACATACTATTAAGTAAAATGAAAGTAACAGACACCAATAAATGCTCATACTGTATAAACACCACCGATTTCATTGAACATTTTTTCAGTGACTGTCCAGTCGTACAGGAACTATGGAAACATATCGAACAAATAATTCTATCAGAAACAAATATTTCGTATAAACTTTCAACGACAGACAAATTATTTGGTATTGAAAGATCGACAGAGCTGAAGAAGCATCACGCCTTTATTAACCAACTAATACTAATCGGTAAAATGTGCATTAGCATCTACAAAAAGACGAAATCGGCACTTCCCCTGGACTATATTCTTAACAGGGAAATGGAGATGAGAAGTCTTTCCTGTTAATAAAAAGTCTTTCATGTTAATTACTACTCCATGGAAGTTCTCTCTCTCTCTCTCCTCTCTCTCTCTCTCTCTCTCTCTCTCTCTCTCTCTCTCTCTCCCCTCTCTCTCTCTCTCTCTCTCTCTCTCTCTCTCTCTCTTCGGATGAGACTTTAAACCGAGGCCCCGTGTGCGAACGCACGCAGAACATCTTGCGCACACGTTAAATCCTGTTCCGCTTTTCGTAAGAGTAGGCCATCGTGTGCCGGTGGGAACAGATGACATTTGCAAAACTGCATACACACGGGGACTGGATGTTAAAAAGCACAAGAGTGCTTATCCCATTATCCTCGATATAAAAGAATAAATCAAATCAAATCAATCAAATCTCTCTCTCTCTCTCTTCTCTCTCTCTCTCTCCTCTCTCTCTCTCTCTCTCCTCTCTCTCTCTCCTCTCTCTCTCTCTCTCTCTCTCTCTCTCTCTCTCTCTCTCTCTCCCCTCTCTTCTATCCCCCTCTCTCTCTCTTGTCTTCCCCCTCTCTATCTCCTTTCTCTCCTCCTCCCTCTCTCTCTCACTCTCCCCTCCCTCTCTCATCCCTCCCACCTCTCCCCTCTATTCCCCCCCCCCATCCCACTCTCTCATTCCCCTCCTCTCTCTCTCTCTCTCTCTCTCTCTCTCTCTCTCTCTCTCTCTCTCTCTCTCTCTCTCCTCTCTCTCTCTCTCTCCTCTCTCTCTCTACCTTATCAATTAATAAAGAAGAAAGTAAAAAGATATGCGAATAAAGTATTTGTTTAAAATATTACATAACATGGAAACAAAACAAAATTGAGAAAACTTTTATGGAGAAATGTATGATTGTGGGGTATGAAATGACTGAATGAGTCAGTACACCAGACACTAGAGCAATCAAAAACACAGACGAATGTAACAATCAATGGATATTAAAGAATGCATTTATTGTCCATGAACTAGAGACGACAAAGGCACATCATACAATCTGGATGGATGGCTGGAAGGACTGAATGAAAACTGCATACATAGCGAGGAAAAAAAGGAAGTGTTTCGTTTTCTTTTATATTCATTATGGTGGGCTTTGAAATTGTTGATTATTACTATCAATAAAGAAAAAAAGAAGTGTATTTTACTTAAAACGATTCAGTTTCATTGATGGTTTAGATTTTGTGTCGACAAAGCCTAGAGTCTTGACATCATGACATCAGACTAGGCCTATTCCAATTTTGATTCACCTCATTTTTGCGACATATCAACGGTAGGCTAAAGGAAAAGTCTCACTGTCGACATCACCTCCCTTGGCGGTTGTTACCGCATCCAATGATATTGATTTGCTGATAATGATAATGACAATGATAATGACAATGATAATGATATTGACTTCCATTTGCTCCAGTCTTCACTGGCACGAACCGTAGGCTGCCCGGCCATACAGAAAGGTTTGGATGGATAACTGACTTCTTACAGCCCCACCGACAACAAAAGCCACATCAGGGTTGTCACCTCCTACTGTCTCAGAGGCTCTGGTAACATTCACTTCCAGCTCAAAACCAACACCTAGCTTTAAGCCCCCTGCAAATATCCAACAACACAGTCAATCTAAGAGATGCTGACATGGGCAGAAATCAAACAGTCAGTTGTTTGTATTTTATAGGGAAGCCTATACACTCTGATCGGAGACTGAACATGACTTTATGTCTAGATCAATAGGAATTCGGACAACAACAATTTCAGCTAACCCTTTACATTATACCTGTCTGTGTACATTATTTGAAAATTTAAAAAAGCAACCCCCCCCCCCCCCCCAAAAAAAAACACAAAAAAAACCGAATTCAGCTGACCAATCTTTCCTACCGTTTGGCAAAGTTCCCCCCCACCCCCACCCCCCTCTCTCTCTCTGTGTAAACAAACTGCCGTTTCAACGACCAATAATACACGTCAGCTCTCGTGGTAGGCAGAACAGGTCTCTAACACAAAGAGAAAAGGAATCACCAGCGAAAAGGGGAAACCAAGATGAAACCACCAAATAAAAGTTTTAAATTAGACAAATAAACAAAAAACGAACAACAAACCAACCCATTATTACTCAGAGCCTTGTTTGTTACGTTCCTGAGGGCACAAAAGACCTTGTTTAAGAGCAGACTAAAAGAGGTAAACATCTTTTTCCAGTTAAAAGGATGGGGAGGGGAGTGTTGGTTTATCAATAGGTCACTGTTGCTATTTCAAAGTCTCAGTGGAGAGTTTCGGATTAGGCAGGCCCACTATGGTAGGCTTTCGTTCTGTTGTTTTGTAGGCCTATAGGCCTAACACCTTAAGTCATGGCAAGTCAAGTGCAGATCTGCAATGCCTTGATTCTCCTTTTAGTGTATAATACACATGCAGAGGATCAAATATGCGCGTTAAAGGTCCCATAACTTGTGTCAGCGTTCGGTGGGTTACAGAAACAAGAATGTACCTAGCATGCAACATGCACAATAGCTTGAGCTGCTCTGAAGTCGGTTTGTGTGGGCAGAGGCCGGCAAGCAGATTAGACTTGCTGAACAATTACGTGCACAGAAGACCAGGCAGTACGCATCCCCACCCAGTGAGGGAACGAACAGGAGAGGGGGAGGGGGTGGGGGTGGGAGAATGGATGAATAATCTTTATTTTTCAAGGGTTACAGAATAAGTATTATATACTTTTTTCATCCGGCCCTTGCCCTGATTAGGGATACAGTTTTAAAAAAATAACAGGAAAAAAGGTAATAGAAACCCCCTATCCTACCTGTATTATCCTCGATATAAAAGAATAATAATAAAAAAGAAAAAGAATAAAAATACCCTACAAACCACCATCACCACCACCACCAATTTAACCTATATTTTAAAAAAAAAATAAGAGAGAGAGAGAGAGAGAGAGAGAGAGATCTTAGCAAGCTGCAAATTTTGATCCTCACACTATTTCAATATTTCATATTCCGTCGTGAAAGTTTGGCCGTTCGAGGTCGTAACATCACATCAATTCTTTCTTTCGTTTGTTGTTGTTGTTGTTGTTGTTGTTGTTTTAGTGTGGCTTTTTGTTTAAATCATTAGGATAGATCGACTAAATTTGCCGGCTCGGTAAACGACAGGACACTTACTCTTGCCGTGTCGAGTTGCTGTTCATATATTGACACCTCTGCGCCCGACTCCAGCTGGTATGATCACTTGAACGAACCATATGCATACATAGGTTTTAAAATCCAAATTGCGATTGTTGCAGCCCTCTCCCCTCCTCTTTAGCGATTTTATGATTTCTTTGAAGTCGTGTCATAATGAAAGGTATCAAATAAGTACAAGACTAATACGCTATGTGTGCATAGCTGCTGCACGTATAGTTGTTCTGCAAAAAGCAGCCGCCCGGCACTCGCCACGTTTTGACAACTTCCGGCAAGTAGGACAGACCACGTCGTGTGCAGAAGCATTTTGCTTTGAAACTTATTAATTTCTAAACAGGGTTTATCCGCTGAAAAGGCAGCAAGCATAAAAAGGTGAGAATTATTATATGGACTAGGTTTTTCTACTATCTTAGACTCTTTCAAAGTTGATGAACAAGTTTTGAATACGATTAAAATACTGTTCAGTGATCGGGTTTGACTCAACTCACTCACTTAGGCTTAGGCTACTAAGTGATCATGACATGAGGTTCCAGATGAGTTACTCAGTTAGACAGTAGGCCTAGGCCCTAATTCGTCTTATTTTTGCCTGCACCAACGAAAATTCGTCACACCGATAGCCCAACAACCCGAAAGGTGCTCAGCTCGACGCATATTTTCAGTTGAAGTAAATGTTTTCCGTGTTGGGCTTCTGAACAATAGCTGGATAGGTCATTTAGTTAGAACTAGATAATTTTAGGAGAACTGAGAATGTGTTCCGCCCAGATTTTTGCTGTTCAGGTTGTCTGCTTTCGGTGATTTTGAAAACGTGTGTGTGTGTGTTTTAATAACTTTTTTTGTTTTTTTTTGGTTTTTTATGCTTTTATATGGAAGATTATAAATGCAATAACTTGAATAAGCAATAGTAGTAGCATCACAATTCACATAATTAAAATTTATTATATATTTTATAATCAATGTATTGTATACAGTGCTCTGTGACTGAACTTGATTGTCAGCTTTTGCCTACATCTAAGATGATCTTCATCATGTTTTACTCATTTTTTAAAATTTGTCTTGAGTCAGTCACCGTTACAAAAGAACAAAATATGTGCACTTATTTTAATTTTTTTTTATATACCACTTTATGTCACAGCAGATTTCTCTGTGTGAAATTTGGGCTGCTCTCCCTGGGGAGAGCGCGTCTCCACATGTGCAGCGTCTACCCTTTTTTTTTTTCTTTTTTTTTCATATCAGCTCCCAGCCGCCCTGGGGACTCCAACTCCCCGATTTTTCTTAGGGATGGAAACACACCTGTGTGCATGCTGGGCTTTTAAAAAAAATAATTTTGTCATCTATTCCTACCGGCACACGATGGCCTGCTCTTCCGAAAGGCGGAATGGTGTTTTAACATGTGTGTAAGATGTTCTGCGTGCATTCACACACAGGGCCTCAGTTTATAGTCTCATCTGAATGACTGACATTCAGTTCGATTGTTTGTCAAACTAGGAAGAAAGGGCGAGCCTGGGTACGAAGCCAGAACCTCACGCTTTACTTGTTGGCAAGTGAACGTCTTAACCATCCTGCTACCTTCCTTCCTATTTTTGCTGCTTGCTTACTTATGTTACTACTTAACTGTCTTAGCCTCGTTAAGGCCGCAGCCGCCGGTAACAGCACCAGGTGCTAGATTCCGTGCCGTAGCTGGCTGTTTGTCCTGACCACGTGGGCAGTACTTTTCCATCACACACATATCTCATGGTTCTCACACAATGTGTCTGAAATTTGGTGGGGCGATGCAGGGAAGGTTTCAGATGGTGCCAGTGATAAACTTAGACCACTAACACGTGTGTACTTGGGAGGGAAGGAAGAAAGCATAGTGGTGATAGAACGCCTTTCGCTCATAGCGCGTGGCGAAAAAAAATGCATCTTCGTTGGTAGCAGACGATTCATCTAACTAACTAGACAATAAAATGAACGTGTTTGCATTGGAAAATGGAAGTAGAAAAATTTCAATGATAAATGTTAAGTGAGTCAGAAATAAAAAGCTGAGGGGAGAGAAGAGAAAGGAAATAACGCAGTTAGAGAGAAGAATTACCCTGAAAATAAAGCACTACACAGCACATTCCTGCAAGTGAGGTGACCTGTGCTACGCACACCACTGTGGAGAAATTTGACCTGGGGGGGAAGGGGAGGGTCCGCAGTATAAACGCCAGAAAATGTGACGCCTTTTGACTATTTTCTAGTCATTACAACACTTTTTATTTGAAACTCAACGGACAGATTTGCTGATGACAAAAATAGCAAGAAGAAAAAGAAAATAGGTCTCCAGTCTGCCAAGGTGCCTCAGGTGACAGCGATAGGTACACCCCCGACACCTCCACATTTTGTGCTTTCTGTGATGTGATGTGTCCCTGTGCCATCACTACGACTATTTTAAAGGCTATCAAGATTAAAATTTTGTAGAATTACACAAGTTCTGTGTTGTTTCGTATTTGTCACACCTGTGTGGTGACACTGGTGACAATGTGACACTTATGTACTATAATACACTTCTGTGCACTTAACAAACATGTGGTAAGACATGGACATCTGAAATGCAGTATACAGGTCAGAAATTGATTGAATATGCCTTGTTTTCAAAAGACAAAAAAACAGTTTAACAAAAAGTATGTCTCATCAAGACATATAAAACAACAGGAGTTATGAGGACATTGTGTTACACATCCTTGAAGTGCAATTGCACACACATTAATAAATATGTTAGATCAGATAGGCATCAGTTCTTTATTCAACACTTACATGTATGAACTTTTGTCTATTCCATGCATATTTGCTGGTTTATTGTATAAAATATACTTTAACCTGTGATTGGTGACAAATAAGGTGACAATGACACGACATTTTGTGACCAGACATGTGAACTTGCCTTAGAATGCAAGTACAAAGATATATCTAGCTTGTGACAAAATTTCAGCTTGATAGCTTGTCATGCACACAGACAGTTGTCTCAGGAGTAGACTATGTCAGTTTGGGGTAGAAAACTTTCAAAGAATTCAAAATCTACAGGCAGTTTAGCTCTGCAGAATTCAACAACAAGAGGGTTAAGCAGACTGTAGAGTCACAAGTGGGTTTTTTTTTTTCCATTTTGCCAGGTATTTGTCCTGCATGCGTTTTGGCGTGCTGTTGTTATAACTTAAAAGCCCTCAGAAAAAGAGCAGTCAGATTTTGCTGATAAGTGATATTACTGATAATTCAAATTTAAAAAAGAAAGAAAAAAAAAAGCACACATCAGCTTTGCTTTCAGTTTCACTCTTGAGTCTGAAATTCTGAAAATGAAATGTGACATTTATGATTCCCATTTGATTTCCAATTGTCAGTAATGCTTCCACTTAGATTTTTTGTAACAAGATAGTAAGTAGTTTGTTGATTATGCCTCCAAAGTTCCTGTTTTATTTATTTATTAAAAAAAAAAATCTTTTAGTTTGATGGTTGACCCTTATTTATTGTGTGAACATTGGTTGTTGTGTAGATGGATGTGGAGTCAATGTTAGTTTGATGGTTGACCATTATTTATTGTGTGAACATTGGTTGTTGTACAGATGGATGTGGAGTCGATGAACCGCTACATCAGCCCTGTGAACCCTGCAGTGTACCCTCACCTGACTGTCGTCCTGTTAGGCATCGGCCTCTTCTTCATGGCCTGGTTCTTTGTGTATCCTTGGCTTAAATCACTTTTAACTTAGCATCTTGCTGCGCACACGTTAAATCCTGTTCCGCTTTTCATAAGAGTAGGCTATCGTGTACCGGTGGGAGCAGATGACATATAATTTACAAAACTGCATACACAGGGGGACTGGATGTAAAAAAGCATATGATTATTCCATTATCCTCGATATAAAAGAATGAATAAATAAATAAATAAATGATTATGATTGTTATCATGTGAAATTGATTGCCTAGTTCTAGGAGTAGCACAGTACTAACAGTAGTAGTAGCATGTCTCATTTACTGTTATTATAAGACATAAAAATATCGACTGCTTCAGTGCTTGTCTTTGGTGTCTCTGTACACACACAAGTACAGTTTGAAAACATGCTTTTGGGCCGTACTGACTTATGAATAGCATATTATAATAACTTTTGAAAAAAAATAATTTGACTGTGTATTTTATAATTATAGGCTATGGCTATAAAAGAAAAAAAGTATGTTCACAATATGTTGATGTTACACATTCCCAAACTTAACATCCTGGGGTCACCCATAATATAATGTACTCTGAGTCTTGACTCACTCATTCCACCTGGGAATCACTGTGGGGTTGAAAGTACACACTCATCTCAGGATGAGAAGCTTGCATATATTTAAAGAATTATTGATGTATGACTCTTTTTGAGCACCTCCTCTTACCACATAGGCAGCCATACACCAACTTCAGAGGAATTTTTCCTTTCAGTTTTTGTTGACTAGCGCATCATGCAATATCCTTTCCCACTTTAGCGTGACCCACACTCAACTCAGGCACTTAACTTTCCCAGCCAATGAATTACGCGCTGTGTTTAAAAGAACTGTAGCAGCCAAGTGTTGTACATAAACAGAGGAAAGTGCAAGCTTTACAATGGGCACTCTTTTTAATGACCTTTGGCTACTGTAAGAAAGCTGTTGAGATGGAAACGCCATAACCAAAAAGGCAACATAAAGGTGGTATGATCATGTAACTTGGTGTGGATAGCAATGTTTGTAAGTGTCTGTAAGGGAGGGCGAGGGGGTTTGAACAGAGGGGAGATAGAAATGTAGGCACTCACACACACACACAACACACACACACACACACACACACACACACACACACACACTACACACACACACACACACACACACACACCACACACCACACACACACACCCAACACACACACACACACTACTCACACACACACACACACTCTCACACACACACACACACATTACACACACACACACACACACACACACACACACACACACACACACAACACACAGAGTCATTGATACACTTCTTTTCCCCATCTCACTCACCAACACTAAGAACCTCATGCATGTAAGCGCAGTACAAACTTATTGGGGAGCAAGATATTTCACATTGTAGTTGCCCTTCATGGGATGATTATAGTGTTTTTGACTTGACTTGACACATGTGCTGCTGAGTAGACATTTTCCATGCCGGGGGAGGGGGGGGGGGTATTTTGATTAAACTACTGTTGGGTCAACAGGCATATTGCTAGCACAGGCAATCTGACGCTTTCCAGTAGCTAAGACCCTAAACAAAATATTAGGGTTGTTTGTCTTTATCTATGTGCTGTTCATGACAGATCTGTATAGGTAAACTTAAGAATTGGCAGTAATACTGGTATGAATTGGCCTGTTTTATGGCCATTGCATATGTGTCAAAAATGTCTTTTTGCAACGACAGGAAGGAAAGGAACAAGGCAGAAACAAAGAGAGGGATAGAAAAGAGGGAATTTCTAATACAAAATTTTGGGATATTTTTATACTGACAGGCCCCTGGCATTCCCACAAGGGTGGGTGGTACTGTTATGATGATGATGGTGATGTAAAAATTGGTAATGATGATATTGATAAATCAAATGATGAATTAATAATTGATTTGATTATTAAAACAGTATGAGTGATGATAATAACAATGTTGGTGATGATGCCATAGCACCCCTGCTACACAACCTGCAATAGATGATACCATAATCATAATGACATAAACCGGAAATTTGCTCTGCCAGACACTTGGGTGTTGTGTCTTTACTTGTCTCCTTGTATAATCGCATGACATGTTAGTTAGCTCTGTGCATCGTCCCGCAAGTCTCCCCCAGCCCTTAACAGCCTGCCAGCTATGAGGTGACCTCCAACAAGTTTTCCCGCAGCCTGAGCAAGGAGCTGTCGGTGGCCACAGTGGCGTCCATTTTCATGGGGTTCGGCACCATCTTCCTCCTGCTCTGGGTCGGCATCTTCGTCTGAGGAATGCCCGCCCGCCTGCCTGCCTGCCTCCTCTGCCAGCACGACTTACTACAACACAAAAGTGCAGTGAGTCCTTTTCCTGTCATGGTTTAAATCTAGGTGAAGGTGTTCCTATGTGGTCCTAGGGGAGTGAGGCATCTAAAGACCTGAGCTTCTCTAGGGGCCGGCATGTTGAGGGCGGTGCCCATCTCCTCTCCCTCGCTGCTTTATCTTCCCTGACCCTAAAGATGGCAGGTACCCATTTACAGCTGGGTGAATTGGGGGACTGTATCAAAGTCAAGGCATGTAAACAGTCAGTGAGTCACCCATTGCTTGCTAATCATGCTCAGTGCTGTTTAAACCTTACAGCACTGAAAATCTGCTAAAAATTACTTCCCCTATCCTGAATTTCAGCCCCCGCGCTCTCCCTTCAGCCCTGTCAGCCGATTTCCCTGCGATAACGGTGCCAGAGGAGGGTTTGTTTATAGTGATCTGTCATGCGGCTAACTGGCATCCACGGACTCTGGAATGTAGTTTTGATACGGCAAACACTGCTTCTTTCCCACAAGAATGTTTATAAATAGAGCTTCATGTGTGTGTGTGTGTGTGTGTGTGTGTGTAAAATTTACCTAGGTACCCATTTTGCATTCTTCTGCACCTTAGAAACCCAGGAATTGAAGGAAAATTCGGTTGCGCCTGTTTTCCTCCTTACAGGACTGAAGGGTAGCAGAAAGCTGAGCCAGAAAACAGGCTTGCCATATTGAAAGGGTTGACCTTGGCTTGGGGAAAATGAGTGCTCTGACCATTGAGCTATCCTGATCATGTTTCGGAGTCTCCCAATTCCTTTTGGAGTAGGGGGGGGGGGGGTATCCAGAAGATGTGGATTTGAATTGTGGCTAAGCTATGTGTGGATGAGGGATGGGGAGATAGAGCTTTTCTATTGCGATTAGTTCCGCTGTAAATATTGATATATATGTTATTTTTCCAAGATGGTTTTCAGTTTTTAGATCTGGTATAATATAAGCAGCACCAGCGTTATTGTTTAATACTGAGCTGTCTGTGAACACTTTTAAGTGATTAGGATAATTGTCTTCCAAATGAATCTTGGCATGAGAAGATACTAAATTGATAGTGTCTTTTTTTGCTAGATCAATATAATTGTCAAACTTTGCTCTCTTGAGTTCCCAGAATGGAACTGGGGGCACTACATCCCGCTGTGCTATATTACCTGTTGGATTCAACCCAGACTTTGTAAAAATGTCTAATGTGTATGTTCTCAATGTGGTATGTGATGATATAGATCTTGCTCTCCTTGGAAAATAGTTATCAGACTTAAGATTAATGACTGATTCCAAATCGATTTGAACAGTCAGACTTCTTAATACAAATTTACTGCAAGCAACAGTCCTATAATCTTCCAAAGGTAAAACCCCTGAGGCACTGTATGTTTTAAAACATGAAGCATGGATAGGTAGGCCAAGAGCAAGTTTATATGCCCTGCAGTCTATGCTTTGTAGTTTTTTCAAAAGATATTTTGGGGCACAAAAAAATACTTCCTGGGCAAAGGTTAATTTTGAACAAATTAGCAATGTTGAAAGATGCAACAAGGTGAAAATATCTTGGCTCCAAGGCTGTTTACTGACAATTTTCAAAATGCTTCAGCTTTTTCTTGCTTTAGTTAAAATGTATTCAGTATGTTTATGCCATGTTAATTTTAATGTTAGAAAAACTCCAAGGAATTTAACCACTTGTTTATATTGTAAAAATTCAACCATTTATTTTAAAACTAGGCATTTCAACTGGATTTGCTCCATTATTAAACAACATCATGTGAGTTTTATCTCTTTATAGTTGTAATCCATTTTCAGTCATATAATTAGCTATAGCATTTAAATCGTTTTGATTCAGCCTTTTAGTATACTTTATAGACCTAGCAGGTGTGTTCTTTTTCATGGCAACTTTCATCCGTACACATATATATCATCAGCATATTGAGCCAATTCTACATTTTTTAAAAGATTGTCTGGCAAGTCATGCATCAAAATATTAAATAACATGGGAGCAAATGGCAGAACCTTGTGGAATACCCATTTGTAATAATCTTGTAGATGAGTATGTCCCTATTTTAGCCTGAATTTTTCTGTTTTCGAAAAACCTTTTAACAAAACTATACATCTGCCCTGACAAACCAATATTCTGGAGTTTAAACAGTAAACGTGAATGCCATACCTGGTCATAAGCCTTAGTTATGTCAAAAAATGTTGCTAATAGACATTTCCGCCTTGCAAACTGATACTTAACCTGAGTTGTCAGCTTTATTAATGATCAGTAGATGATCTGCCTTTTCTAAATTCTGCTTGATTAACAGGAATAATGTTATTCTTTTCACAATGATATACAAGTCTGTTTAAAATGATTATTTCTAACAGTTTACAGACATGAGACATAAGTGCTATGGGCCTATAGCTATTCACATTTGTGCTCGGTTTATGGTCTTTGTGCGGTAATACACCACTCTCCCAACATTTTTGAAAAATATTGTAAAAAATGTGTATCCACTTGCTTGAAATGGCATCGATTCCAACTGATGTTTTCTTGTGTGGTAAGGATGAGATTGCATCTTTTATTTCTTGGATGGTTAATGGAGCATTGAGGTAATGGCTGTTATCAGGAACAGGGTCGGCAAGATCGACTGATTTTTCTCTTTGGGCTCTGTAGATTTTTTGTTCTGGAGATAAGCCACCTAATCTACCTGTGTTGGAAAAAGAGTCTGCAAATACTTCAGCTTTTTCCCTTAAAGAAGGGAATACGTTGTTTTGTAACTGAATTGAATAATCTGGAAATTTTATGCCATTTTTTATTTTGTTTAGTTGTCTCCAAATCGTCTTGGTATCCTTATGACTTGAGACTTCAGAATTGCAAAATGTTGTCCAGTGAGTTTTCTTAGCTTGCTCTATTACTTGGTTGCATCTGATATTAGCATTTTTCATGGCCTTGTGATTTTCACTCGATTTATCTTTAGTGTACAGTGTGAACATTAGTTTTTTCTCATTAACTGCCTTTTCACAGTCAACATTCCACCATACATTGCATACATTACAGTAATATTTTGTAGCACTTGTGTTTAGTTTTGGATTGGTTTCATTGGCTACATTTAAAACAGAATTCCAGAAAGAATTGTACATTATATCAATATTATCACTAAATGTAGTTACGACTAAATTCTGTAATCTGTTTTTGAAAGTGGTCCAGTCTGCTCTCTTATAATTGTACTTTGGAATGAAGTCTGGGTCAGTATTTTCTATGTTAAACTTTTCATTTATCTTTATACAGCAGGGTTCGCGATAACCGGTAATTGTCGGTATTTTACCGATTGTAAACAGAATACCGAAAATTTTCGAAGCAGCCGGTACCGCGTACCAATTCTGTTTGCCTGTGGCCGATTAGATTTCCGTCTAAAAAAAAAGTCTGCAGTGACATTTTCTAACAGTCTGTCATGCGCCTGTACTGTGGTTACGCACCTACCCCTTCCTACCACCCCTTCCGATGAACATCTTTGGCGCCAGCCTCATTAGCCTAGCACGAAGAACAGCAAGCTTTACTGTGAAAGAATAGAGCTTCGCGCTCTTCTCGGCATGACAGTAACTTCCATTCACAATGAGTAAATGGGGCCTAGATTTATTTATTCTTTATTCTTTTAATCTTTTATATCGAGGATAATGGAATAAGCACTCCTGTGCTTTTTTTTTTACATCCAGTCCCCATGTGTATGCAGTTTTGTAAATGTCATCTGTTCCCACCGGCACACGATGGCCTGCTCTTACGAAAAGCGAAAAGCGGAGGGTCTTTGACTATGAATTTGCGTGTTGCTTTGAGAGAGAACAGTCGAAAACGAAAGCTAAATTGAACGAAAGATCTAGATGAGCCCTAAGTATAGAAACAAGAAAGAAGAATATTAGTCTCATGAATGATGCCATGCAAAACAACAGACTGACACAGACAGTGACACAGGTGCTAGAAAAAAATCCTATTTCCTGCGTGGCTTCGTACCCAAGAAGCGAGTGGCAGCAGCACGGCAGTCAAAGTCTGAGAGATTTGCGTTCAATTTAGATTTAGTTTTGCTGCCGAACAATCCCCCCCTCCCCCACCCCCTCACTGAATAGTTTTGTTTTGTTCACAGTACGTACCGGATTTTATTTTCTGGGGACCGATTTTGGGGAGTTGGTCAAAATATCTCTGAAATGGCAACTTGCAGTACCGGTTTTAAAAAATCCTAGCGCGAACCCTGAATCTACTATGTTTTCAACAAGCCTGTTATTAGTAATGTGAATACAATCTTTTTCCCAAAATGGTGAATGGCCGTTAAAATCACCTCCTATAATCCATTTTTGTTGGTCATTTATAGTTCTCAGCCAGTCAGTGTTATCATTATCAGGACCTTTAGGTAGATAAACAGACACACAGTTGTGAGAGTGTGTGTGTGTGTGTGTGTGTGTGTGTGTGTGTGTATGTGTGTGCGCGCGTGTGTGTATTTTGTAACATGTATTCTGTAGGCTTTAGAACCAGTGGTTAGCATACATCAGTAGCTGACAATGCTTTATCATGGCCTGGGTCAGGAAGTGAACTGGTGAAGTGTTTGTTGCAGATTTGCTGAGGTGTGGGGCATGGGGGTGTGATGGTGGCAAGTACTTGGGGAACGGGACGCAAGTGTGGATGTAGTGGGGGTAACCGTGGTTATGCCTGAGTTCGTCTTTGGATCTGTGATTGTAAGATTCCGTATGTCGTTTGAGAGTGTTAGGAAACCTTGCTTCAAGAATTAAAACCTTTATTTATGGGTCAGTATTGCCTGAATTGTTTTCCATCTGTTTGGGATGTCTTTATTTTCCTCTTAACCCTCTTGCATTAGGACTCTCTGAACACAAACTGCCCCTAGATTTCACATTCCATCACGAAATCTGGTCAGGCACACATGCTGGCTGGCCTTTTCCTCCTTCTAAGTACATACCAGCAGCTATAATTACTTCCAGATACTCTACAGGGTTCCTCCTTCTAGCCTGATAGAGGTTTGACATGTGGTAGCAATTAGTGATGGTCACAGGGTGATGGAAATCTACTGTGTGTAAATCCCAGAAAATCCCTGTAGAGGACTTCAGGGGGGGTAATTATTCAATCACCTTTTGAGACATTGTTACCCTGCAATTCAAGGAAATACCATGAGTGTTTCCCTGATGATTTCTCCTCTATATCTTTTGGATCTGTGGAATCTTCACCTGCATTTACAGTTAAAAGGACAGGGAGATCAGTAAAATAACCCAACTTTTTAGTAAGGGTAATCTTTCTGAATTTTCATTATTCAGAAAAATGAACTGGATAAGTAAGTTGTGAGGAGGCCTATACAGAGATCAGATTCATTGTTAGTTTAATTTTTGAGCTTCTTCACGTGGAGAGGGGCGGGCTCTCCCAGGTTCAACTTGCCTTAGAGACGTGACCTGAAAAGTGTAGTGCAGTGCCCCAGTGATGCCTCAGAGAGGTGAGGGAGAAGAGAGGTTGTGGTGTGGTGGTGGTGGTGGTGGGGGGGGGGGGGGTGTCTAAGTAATTCTGTGGGAAACATTTTCACTCTCATTATTTTGGAGGGAATAGGTCAGATACTCTGAAAAGAAAAAAGTGTGTGAAGCTAAGGGTGGTTTTTTTTTTTTTTTTTCTCACAATTTTATCAAGACTGGCAAAACTTCATTATTAATTATTTGATTTAAAGATATTGGGTCTTATGATGCTGAAGTCAGCTGGTAGCTATTAATAATATAATGCACTAAAGTGATTTTTTTTGTTTTGCCAAAGCCGTCAGGGGTAGTGTGAATTTTATACAGAGAAATCTGCCTTGACTCAAACTACTGTACACACAAGTACGCCCATTCACATAATCATACACACAAACATACATGTATAGGCATTAAACACACAGGGTTTTTTTTCCCATCAAGCCTTATTTTCTAAGGCTTGATACATTTTATTTTTTCCCATCGTTTTAAAGCCTTACAGAATCACATGCCTTCATGGTTTCATATCTGTACAGCAATCAGAATCACAAACGATTAGGTTTTGGGTTAGAAAAAGTCAAACTAAATGGTGTTTTGAAAAGAAAAAAACGAACACTACAGTTCATCACAAAGATTTGAATAAAAAGAAAAAAACAAAAACAAGAAAAACACCCCAAAATACAGGTTGACATAAACAAAGGTGTAAAGTTTGGAGAAAAATCTATGTACATAGAGTGTGTGAGTTGATTTTGTTGTTGTAGTTTTTCTCGTTTTGTCACTAACCTTCACTAAAACATACACAACCAATAAGAAGACTATACATCACCTCACTGTGAATACATCAATGACATAATTTACATTTTGCCAGTGTAGAACTTTGTCAGTGTAGGCCAAGATGTTCGCAGCATACATTCTTATATTGTCATTAAATTGTTTTAAAAAAGCATTAAAAGAAATAACCCACACAACTATCAGCCATCATTGACTTCCCTCCCACCCCCCCCCCCCTTAAAAAGACACAAAAAGGTGAAAAATATCAGCTGAGTATAAACATTTATAAATAAATAAATAGGGCTAATCAGTGGAACTGGTTAAGCTTAGTCTGTATATTTTTTGGGGGGTTTTGTTGTTCGTAAGATGAAAAGCAAAATGGTAAAGATTGCCACTATTTCCAGCTGTGTTGGACTCAAGAGTTTATGGGGGGAAAAATCATAAAGTGAGTTGTTAAAGAACTGATACATTTTATTCAAAAAACGAGACTCCCGGGGGCTTGTCAGTATAAATAGCATCCCCACATTCTGGAAATTTTGTGCGAGGAATTTCCTCTTTTCCATCATTCTCTTTGTTTTTGCCTTGTTCTTTTTCTTCCTGTCACCTCCATCTTTTCTTTTTTCTGCCTTCTTTGTCCATTCTCCTGCCTTTTTTCGAGAAAGTTAAAAGTTTTTAAAAAATCTCTCTTATGCTGAAGTCAGATGTGCTGGGCCTGCCTTGTCAGGTGCTTAATTAACGTCAGCACGACACAGTTTTGTTCATATATCAGACAACAATAGTTGCTGTTCAACAAAGGAGAAGAACTGCAATATGCTATGAATATTACTCATACCCTAGGACAAAAAAATTCAGGTTCTTATTTTTTTTCATCTTCCTTCTTTCTGAAATCTTGGCCTAGAATGTATTCTGTAAAAGGCTTGTATCATTCAAGATTCTTTTTTTTTTTCTTTTTTAAAATTGAATAACTATTACATAAAGTGTCATATATGTTGTTCAACATGGGAAAAGTAAGGATATTAAAAAAAAAATTCCCATTTCTCCAAATCTTTTGCCAAGTCCTTTACTAATGTAGAACACTTCTGAGTGTACATTCATAATTTCAGAAACTACCTCTCCCTCATCTAGTGTAACTAACCCAGTTGCATTTTGAAAAAGCTTGATATTTCTTCGTCAATCCTTTTTCTTCTTAAGAATTTTTTTTTATAGAATTGACAGCTTGAGTAAACTGTCTTGTAAGCTGTTATAAGCGTGTATGATTATTTCAAAGAAAGAAAAGATGAGAAAAATAGTTGTGTAGACAGACAAGGCAAAGTTAAAATATTTGCAGATTTCAATGCTCGTCAGGAAAATCTCTGAGTTGCATTCCTGTGATTTCTTGCGTGCTTTACTCCGCAAACTGCTAAAGGTGAGTCCTTTGATTGGTTAACAGGTATTTCATGTTTGTTTCGCCAACATCAAACTCCTATCAAATTCATAAAGGAAAAATAATGAACACAGTAATATCAGCGGAAAATGCAGGAAAGTGACAGGAAAAACAATAAATCTGAAACAAACAACAAAAAGTACCCTCAAAGAAAAGGAGGAGGGAGGGGGGGAGGGGGCGCATCGGATATACAGATGTGTGCTGATACCCTTACATTGAAACAATGAAATAATATTGACACAATGTAAAATGAAGTCCTTTTCTCTGCAGCATTTTCACTGGCAGGGGTAAAGTGACCCACATAACTGGCTGTCTGGCCTTGGAATTGTTGTATTATGAAATGTGTGTACACATGCATGCATGCTCCCTACACACACATGCATATATAGTATGTGTGTGTATCTTTTATATACGCACACACACACACACATACATATTTAAAAATTATAGCCCATCACAACACACACATACACACTCACACACAATACATTCACGTGCAAGCTCACTTTGAGATCTTATACAATCACAACCACACACACACACACAACGCACAAGCTTTTTCATTCTGCATGTGCCGGCTAAATAAATGATGACGAGGTAATGTAGTTTTAACTTTCATACTACATAAAAAGACTAAGTTTACCTACTGAGAAGCAACTAGTTCTATTTCTAATACCTACGATTCCTTTATCACACACTCAAGACTATTTTTTTGCTAGTCATTTTTTCACCATGCTTATCAGCTAAATACATTAAGTGATTCTTTCAAATGTACAGTTTTAATTTTTCACCTTCAGTTTCTCAGTCAAGATAGAAAATTGTGGCTGACCGTAACTCCCCATTTGATAAATTGTACTTTTGACAGTCAAAAACAGCCAAGTTTTGTCATAGAAAAAAATCTGTCATGCAGTGTAAAGAATATGTGTTTTCAGTGACGCATTGCTAACATGATTTCTTTAAGCTTTGTGACTCTTAAGATTCACAGGACTTGATTTCTTAGAAGTAATCAGAAAATGGGTGAATGATCAGGCAAAATTAGTCATAAAACCATAGTGTGTCACTACAAGTCTATCTGTAAACCTGCATCTTTTCTTGTACAACAATTGTAACAACAACAAAAAGTGACAGAAACAAATGCCAAGATTAAACAGAGAAAAGGGAGACAAGAGTAGACATAGAATATCAGCAAACTCATGGTGCTGGAATCAAAGTAACATTGATAATAAAAGGGATAGTAATGGGAGTACATTAACTTCACATAGAGAAGCAACATGTTAATTATTGGTCCATAGTTTGTTCATGGTCATTTTAAAGATGTACGTTGCCTGATATTGTAAAAAGTCCTGATGAATTATTGGTCCTTCCCTGAAAAATGTTCAGAAATGTTGAAAAAAAAAAAAAAGGAGGGGGGAGAGGGATTTTTGAGATGAGTGATAGGTGTTCTGATGCCATTTTGTCACATTTTGCCATAAAGATCAATGGTATTTCTTTCAACATGAATTTCACATTATTTGAGTCAAAAGAAATCATCAAAATGATCTATACTACGACTATAGCTTGGGTGTAGTTGGGTTTTTTTTTAAAGTAAAAGATCAGTCATTTTTGTTGTAACTCATCTGATTTTATGCATTAGCTGAAATCATGTTTCGAGATAATCCACACACACATGCATGCACCAACACACACACGCTCGCACACAAACACTATTAACCAAGTTCCAAAGTATTTCAAATTAATTCATTTAGATAGTGTACATCAGATAGTCCTTGATATCAGCTACACATTAATTAATGCACATAACCATGAAGTTCTTTCAATGTAAGAGTAAAGAGAGACGTTTCCTCAGTTATAAGGACTGGTCACTGGATATAAAAGGTTTAAATATCTTTTGGTCTGGTTTTTACATAAGTATGTTTTTTAACGTTTAGATTTTCACAGGGCCCATACTTTTCAGCAAATGTCTGTAAAAAGTAGCAAGAAGAAACAGAGATTTTTTTTTTCTCACAAATTTGGGATTGGCTTTGGGGATGTGGATGTCGATGTTGGGGAGGGGGGTGGAGTTGTGAACAGTGTTACTAGCAAAATTGGTACTATTGTTAATTGCAAACTTTTGTGTAGTGATCATCTATGTCAGAATAGGCTGTAGCTATTTTCTGTGCCCAGTTGTGGGCCAAAACTTGACTAAAAAAGAAAAAAAAAGAAAGTGGCATTTGACAGATCATCAGCAAAGGCTGTACAATCAAGCAGGGTTGTTTGTGACTGAAAAGGGGACGACATTTCACTCAGGGCTGGTGTGGGTTGGTTGCTCAGTTTTTTGTGGTGTACTTTTTGATAAGCGATAGAGGTAGTCACGAGTGTCAGCTTGTAGTATGTACTATTACTGTGTCGACTCGAAATAGTAGAAGTTGGTGCTATTGTCACAGGTGTTGTAGCAATAGCCGAGGATGGGATGTTGGTAGGCTGTACAAAATTCATGCAGTTGGGTGCATGCAGCAGAGAGAAGAAAAATAATTTTGATCGAAGGAGTGGGAGAAGCTAAAGGGAGATAATTTGAATTGAAGCTTTAGCATGACAACAGCAATGTAAAACCTGTCCTGACTTATTTCATTTTGCACCATTTTGAATGAAAGTTTTTTTGGTGTGCTTTTTTTTTTTTTTTGTACCCAATGAGAGAGCATAATCTAAATTGAAGATTTAGCATGACAACAGCTACTGGTGTAAAATATGTGCCGGCTTGTTTCATCTTGCACCATTATGAATGTAAGGTTTTTTCTTTGCCTTTCTTTCATTTTTATTTTCTAACTTCAGTGTGACAGCATTCTTTGGGATCCCCACGCCCTCCGTATTTTTCTTTTCTTTTCTGCTGTTTTAAATAATTTTAGGGGATTTGGGGGACATGAAGTAAGACAATGAACTGACTTGACTGAGTAGTTTGCCTGCAGAGCATAACTTTAAATTAAGGGGGGTGGGAGGGGTTTGAAACATTTTTCTTGTTGCATACCTTGAGTGGTTATAAACATGGTATTCAGGAATATTTATAGAGTGAACTGTTCCCTAGATCACCTTGTCTTATGAGAAGTTTTATTGTAGAAATATTCAAATTCAGCTAAGTGCATGCTCAACTCTCTCTCTCTCTCTCTCTCTCTCTGGGAGATAGATCTATATTGCAAGTGTTAAGAATGACAAAGTGCCAACTAAAAAATGTGCAAATTAAAAAAAACAAAAATTTCATCATCGGGATAAGGAATGCAAATGAGAGGAATTCTCAGAAAAGATTTTAGAAAAAACAAAGCAAAAAGGCGTTAAATTACCGAAAGGACATTTGAAGTAGAATAGGATAATCTGAGTGGTATTTCACAGTAGAATGGGATAATCTGAGTGATATTTCACAGTAGAATGGGATTATCTAAGTGATATTTCACAGTAGAATAGGATTATCTAAGTGATATTTCAAAGTAGAATAGGATTATCTAAGAGATATTTCAAAGCAGAATAGGATTATCTAAGTGATATTTCAAAGTAGAATAGGATCATCTAAGTGATATTTTACAGTAGAATAGGATCATCTAAGTGATATTCCAAAGTAGAATAGATTGCCTGAAAGACTCATAGTAGGATACAGTTATCCAGGTAAAATTTTGAGATTAAAGTAGAATATGTTTAGACAAGTGACATTTTACAGAAGGGCATTTTGCACATAGCACAGTATCTCATGGGTTGTATTTTTTTTCAGCTTTTGGTCAGTACATACAATAGTCTAACAAGAAAGGTAACAAAACTGAAATTCTGTAGGACTTTTATTTTATTGTATCGTATAAAATAGTACATCTTCCAGTCATGGCAGATATCTTTGAGAAATAGTGTACCTCCACTCACTTCTTTCCCAACCTTTCTTAAAAAGAAAACTTTAGGAATGGCAAGATTGGTGGTCAGTAACGTTTTGTTAAAATGGTTTGTACGCAGTTAGTAACACATTTACATGGGTACGTGTCATTTGTACATTTTGATACATAGAATACAGAGGTATGGTGTGTATTGAAAAAAAAAAGGTTATGTACTGTAAGATATCTATAGAAAGTTCTACTTCTAGTTTTCTTGTCTAAATATCTTTCTCAGTACTTCCTCTTTAAATGTATTATAACAGGAGCATGCACATAAACACACACACACACACACATCTAGCTCTCAGACTTTTCAATATATTTATCAGGTTTATTTTTGTCCTACTCTTTTACCAAAAAAAAAAAAAGTTACATGTTCTAACATAATCTAGTTGTTTCTACCAGACAGCAAACTGGTGTGTAACCCCCCCTGCCCTCCCCTCCTCAAAACCCCTGATCAGCGACGGAGAACCCCCTTCACTCGCAGACCAGGGCGAGGGTTATTTCCGTAGATAGTGCCACATGGCGGTAGGTTTCCGTAGGGACGACATCATCTGGTTCCAGTGGGAGGCCCTCGGTGCCGGAGGTGTGTGCCCCTACGATGACGTGCCCAGGGAAGGGGTCTTGGTGTCCGCCAGCAGTTCAGCCACCGTGATACCGCAGCTGTATGGTCTGTGGTAGCACACAGCAAAGCACACAACAGTCACTGTTTAGATTAGGAAGGGGAGGTATACAGGACAGTAGGAGACTAAGAAAGGAACTTGTCCTTTGGATGAGACTATAAACCCAGGTCCCATGTGCGAATGCACGCAGAACATCTTGCGCATAACCGTTAAAAACAATAAGAATAGGCCATTTGTAGGAATAGAATAGGCTATTTGTAAGAATAGGCCATTTTGTGTCGGTGGGAACAGATGACAGTAGATTAGATTAGATGGGGGGGGGAGATAGGGCAGTAGATTAGATTAGGGGGGGGGGGAGGATAGGGCAGTAGATTAGATTAGGGGAGGGGGGGGGGAGGATAGGGCAGTATATTAGATTAGGGGGGGGGGGGGGGGGGGGGGGGAGGGCGGGGGGGGGGCAGTGTAGATTAGGGGGGGGGAGATAGGGGAGAAGGGTAGTAGATGGGGGGGGGGGAGAGATAGGGCAGGATTAGGGAGAACGTAAGTAGATTAGAGGGGGGGGGGTGGAGGGGCAGGGGTAGGAGTGGGGGGGGATTTTGGATTGAGAGACGGGGGGGGTGGGGGGGGGAGATGTGGCCAGTGGCAATAGATTAGATTAATGATGGGGTGGGGGGCGAGAATCCTCCTCCCCCTCTAACTAATCAATAATCTACCTGCCCCAGGGGGGTGAGATAGGGCAGTAGGTTAGATTAAGGGGGGGATGGAGAGAAGGGCAGATAGGTTAGATTAGAGGGGGGAGGGAGATAGGGCAAAGTAATTATATTTGGTGGGGGAGGAGATCTCACCCCCCAAGCTAACCTAATCTAATCTACTGCCCTAGTCTCGCCCCCCGCCCCCCCCCCCCCCCCCCCCCCTATCTACTTAGGTTGGGGGAGGACTGGGGGTAATTGCTTAGAAATGGGGGAGAGGAGGGTAGATATCAAAAAAAAACCTCTATCGAGGAGTTTCTGCCAGTTCCTCAATTCCC
The DNA here is from genome assembly GCA_030674155.1 of Stramonita haemastoma. Classification (NCBI taxonomy): domain Eukaryota; kingdom Metazoa; phylum Mollusca; class Gastropoda; order Neogastropoda; family Muricidae; genus Stramonita; species Stramonita haemastoma. The sequence goes on along the minus strand of CM060333.1, from coordinate 2,396,382 downwards.
TTATACCCTTACACCTCCTGCCCTAGAATAAGGAAAACACACAACAAAAACCTGAAATGAGGCTGCTCTGAAGTTGGAATGTTGTTTGACTGAGGCCAGTGACGCAGACCTCTTGCAAAATTACAATATGGGAGACCAGGGGACATATACCCCCCTTGCCCTGTAAGGGAACACAACAAATCCCCCCTGCCCTATAAAGGGAACACATACACACCCCCCTCCCTGGGGCCCCATAAGGGAAACACATACCACACCCCTCCCTGCCCCTATAAGGGAACACATCACACCCCCTGCCCATAAGGGAACACATACACACAACCCCCCCTGCCCTATAAGGGAACACATACAAACCCCCTTTCCCTATAAGGGAACACATACTACACCTCCATCCTGCCCTATAAGGGGAAAACATACACCCCCTGCCCTATAGGGAACACATACACAAACCCCCCCCTCCCTGCCCTGCCCTATAAGGGAACACATACATGTAGGGGGTCAGACCCTGCATGTTCGGTCAGTTATAGAAACACAAATACAACAAAAATGCAACCTAAAAACCATGAAATGAGCTGGAATGTGTCAACTGAGGTCAGCGAGCAGACCTCTTGCAAAATTTTCAAAGAACGGGAGACCAGGCACTATGCCCCCTGCCCCACTAAGGAACACAGAAGCAGAAAACCTCACCAAAACTACTTACCGGTAAAAGCCTGGGCAGGCACGGAGAAAATCATGGCTACATTATAAATGGGGTTCCTCTCTCTCCTCGGTTCACTGTCGACTTCTTTCTTGCTGATCTTCTTCCCGTTTTGTAACAGGTACAACCTTGACAAAGGGATCTTTCACACACACACACACACCGCAATGTATGTTGGTTTGATAATGGGCCTGGTTCTCTAAGCGTTATACTTGCTATGCAAAAACTGAAACTTGGGGGAGAGCAAGTGCTCTGACCCCCGAGCTGTCCTGAGAAACAATATTGAATGCAATTGCTGAGACCCCCCACTCCCCCCACCCCCTCACACCCCCCCCCCACCAAAAAAAAAAAAACCAACACAAAAAAACCGCCAGAAAAAAAACACCCACCAAATTGCAATGCTTGAATTAAGAAATCTAAAGTATGATACTGCACTTTGGCAAGCAATGCACTCCAGTCTGAATTTCTCTTGCAAAGAAACCGGCTGTAGCTATATTTATTTATTATTATATTGAGAGATTAATGGAATAAGCCCCCGTGTGCTTTTTTACATCCATCCCCATGCGTATGCTTTTTTATAAATTCTGTCATCCATTCCCCCACAGCACACGATGGCCTAACTCTTACAAAAAGCAGAACAGGATTATAACGTGTGACAAGATGTTCTGTGTGCGTTCGCACATCTGGCTTCTGTTTATAGTCTCATCTGAAAGACTTGGGGAGAGTGGAGTCAGCACTGATGTTAACTCCAGGGGAAAAATCCCCACTAAGGGAATGAACCCAGGTCATAAATTACAAATGCAATGGGTCTGACCATAGCTATCCCGTCCCCTGAAGCACACTATTAGTAGCCTTCAATATCGAAGGGTCATTTTGCTACACAAAGTGGGGGAAATTTTCACACAATGTTGAGTCTGTTAAAATCAAACCTGGCAAAATAAACGTAAAAAAGGTACGGGAAAGTTATGTAATTCTGCTTACTGAAAAAAGAAAAAATCCCACCTGCAATGTCTGCTGTCTTACTTATAATAATAGTATCAAAATCATGACAGCAGAAAATTAAATTCTTTTCTTGGTTTCCCGGTAATTGTGCTTGTTCTCTTGTTTTCATAACTTTTAAGAGTTACAAGGCCACTGCTAACCTAAAAGGCCATACAGTCAGGGTTGTCACCTTGTAACTTTTAGATTTATAATAAACGATGCAACTAAAATATACAGATTAAAACGTGGGATGAAACCAACTCTATGTCCTTCCTTGTATAACGCTCTGGTAACCACAGGGGGCAGCCCAGGACTATCACCGGTTGTGGGAAAAATCAGATCAACCACGCTGACATGAGATAAAACCAATACCAGCTTTTAAAAATGACCTTCTTGTGACCCAAACTTTTTACTCAATCAGACGGAAAAAAAGCCCATTTCTTTTCAGGAAGTTAAAAATGGTTCCGGTGGAACATCCCAAAAAGGATCTTTAGGGAGTCTGCAGAAAATGTTGTTCCTAATACCTGGACACTCCCACCCCAGGACAGATGCTTGATGTTACCTGCAAATCACAAGTCCACACACCATGGGGTTCCCTTCCCTTTCAGCAAATAACGGGAGTGACATGAAATGACCGGTGAGCACTGTTGCTCCCTTTGGTTTTTGGCTCACAGAGGAAGTTCTTTTTATGTTAAAAAAACCCTTTCCG
>CM060333.1:2362282-2393898 GCA_030674155.1 Stramonita haemastoma | reverse complement strand
ATTCAGGATGGGGAAGCGATTTTTAGCAGATATTCAGCGCTGTAAGGGTTAAACAGCACTGAGCATGATTAGCAAGTGATGGGTGGGTGACTGTTTACATGCCTTGACTTTTGACACAGTCCCCCAATTCACCCAGCTGTAAATGGGTACCTGCCATCTTTAGGGTCAGGGAAGATAAAGCAGCGAGGGAGAGGAGATGGGCACCGCCCTCAACATGCCGGCCCCTAGAGAAGCTCAGGTCTCTAGATGCCTCACTCCCCTAGGACCACATAGGAACACCTTCACCTAGATTTAAACCATGACAGGAAAAGGACTCACTGCACTTTTGTGTTGTAGTAAGTCGTGCTGGCAGAGGAGGCAGGCGGGCATTCCTCAGACGAAGATGCCAACCCAGAGCAGGAGGAAGATGGTGCCGAACCCCATGAAAATGGACGCCACTGTGGCCACCGACAGCTCCTTGCTCAGGCTGCGGGAAAACTTGTTGGAGGTCACCTCATAGCTGGCAGGCTGTTAAGGGCTGGGGGAGACTTGAGGGACGATGCACAGAGCTAACTAACATGTCATATGATTATACAAGGAGACAAGTAAAGACACAACACCCAAGTGTCTGGCAGAGCAAATTTCTTGTTTATGTCATATGATTATGATATCGTCTATTGCAGGTTGTATAGCAGGGGCGCTGATGGTATCATCACCAACATTATTATCATCACTCATGCTATTTTAATCATCCTCCTTTACAAACATTGCTATCCACACTAAGTTACATTATCATACCACCTTTATGTTGCCTTTTTGGTTATGGTGTTTCCATCTCAACAGCTTTCTTACAGTAGCCAAAGGTCATTAAAAAGAGTACCCATTGTAAAGCTTGCACTTTCCTCTGTTTATGTACAAAACTTGGCTGCTGCAGTTCTTTTAAACATAGCGCGTAATTCATTGACTGGGAAAGTTAAGTGCCTGAGTTGAGTGTGGGTCACGCTAAAGTGGGAAAGGATATTGCATGATGCGCTAGTCAACAAAAACTGAAAGGAAAAATTCCTCTGAAGTTGGTGTATGGCTGCCTATGTGGTAAGAGGAGGTGCTCAAAAAGAGTCATACATCAATAATTCTTTAAATATATGCAAGCTTCTCATCCTGAGATGAGTGTGTACTTTCAACCCCACAGTGATTCCCAGGTGGAATGAGTGAGTCAAGACTCAGAGTACATTATATTCTGGGTGACCCCCAGGATGTTAAGTTTGGGAATGTGTAACATCAACATATTGTGAACATACTTTTTTTCTTTTATAGCCATAGCCTATAATTATAAAATAAACAGTCAAACTACTTTTTTTCTAAAGTTATTATAATATGCTATTCATAAGTCAGTACGGCCCAAAAGCATGTTTTCAAACTGTACTTGCGTGTGTACAGAGAAACCAAAGACAAGCACTGAAGCAGTCGATATTTTTATGTCTTATAATAACAGTAAATGATACATGCTACTACTACTGTTAGTACTGAACTACTCCTAGAGCTAGGCAATCAATTTCCCATGATAACGATCATAATAATTTATTTATACTTTTACATCGAGGATAAAGGAATAAGCAATCATATGCTTTTTTACATCCATTCCCCCTGTGTATGCAGTTTTGTAAATATGTCATGTTCCCACGGTACACGATAGCTTACTCTTACAAAAAGTGGAACAGGATTTAACGTGTGTGCAGCAAGATGCTAAGTTAAAAGTGATTTAAGCCAAGGAAGGATACACGAAGAACCAGGCCATGAAGAAGAGGCCGATGCCTAACAGGACGACGGTGAGGTGAGGGTACACTGCAGGGTTCACAGGGCTGATGTAGCGGTTCATCGACTCCACATCCATCTGCACAACAACCAATGTTCACACAATGAATAATGGCAAATCATCAAACTAACATTGACTCCACACATCCATCTGCACAACAACCAATGTTCACACAATAAATAAGGGTCAACCATCAAACTAAAAGAATTTTTTTTTTAATAAATAAATAAAACAGGAACTTTGGAGGCATAATCAACAAACTACTATCTTGTTACAAAAAATCTAAGTGGAAGCATTACTGACAACTGGAAATCAAATGGGAATCATAAATGTCACATTTCATTTTCAGAATTTCAGACTCAAGAGTGAAACTGAAAGCAAAGCTGATGTGTGCTTTTTTTTTTTTTTTTTTTTTTTAAAATTTGAATTATCAGTAATATCACTTATCAGCAAAATCTGACTGTTCTTTTTCTGAGGGCTTTTAAGTTATAACAACAGCACGCCAAAACACATGCAGGACAAATACCTGGCAAAATGGAGAAAAAAAACAACACTTGTGACTCTACAGTCTGCTTAACCCTCTTGTTGTTGAATTCTGCAGAGCTAAACTGGCTGTAGATTTTGAATTCTTTGAAAGTTTTCTACCCCAAACTGACAGTCTACTCCTGAGACAACTGTCTGTGTGCATGACAAGCTATCAAGCTGAAATTTTGTCACAAGCTAGATATATCTTTGTACTTGCATTCTAAGGCAAGTTCACATGTCTGGTCACAAAATGTCGTGTCATTGTCACCTTATTTGTCACCAATCACAGGTTAAAGTATATTTTATACAATAAACCAGCAAATATGTATGGAATAGACAAAAGTTCATACATGTAAGTGTTGAATAAAGAACTGATGCCTATCTAACGTGTTTATTAATGTGTGTGTGCAATTGCACTTCAAGGATGTGTAACACAATGTCCTCATAACTCCTGTTGTTTTATATGTCTTGATGAGACATACTTTTTGTTAAACTGTTTTTTTGTCTTTTGAAAACAAGGCATATTCAATCAATTTCTGACCTGTATACTGCATTTCAGATGTCCATGTCTTACCACATGTTTGTTAAGTGCAGAGAAGTGAATTATAGTACATAAGTGTCACATTGTCACCACACAGGTGTGACAAATACGAAACAACACAGAACTTGTGTAATTCTACAAAATTTTAATCTTGATAGCCTTTAAAATAGTCGTAGTGATGGCACAGGGACACATCACATCACAGAAAGCACAAAATGTGGAGGTGTCGGGGGTGTACCTATCGCTGTCACCTGAGGCACCTTGGCAGACTGGAGACCTATTTTCTTTTTCTTCTTGCTATTTTCATCATCAGCAATTCTGTCCGTTGAGTTTCAAATAAAAAGTGTTGTAATAACTAGAAAATAGTCAAAAGGCATCACATTTTCTGGCGTTTATACTGCGGACCCTCCCCTTCCCCCCCAGGTCAAATTTCTCCACAGTGGTGTGCGTAGCACAGGTCACCTCACTTGCAGGAATGTGCTGTGTAGTGCTTTATTTTCAGGGCAATTCTTCTCTCTAACTGTGTTATTTCCTTTCTCTTCTCTCCCCTCAGCTTTTTATTTCTGACTCACTTAACATTTATCATTGAAATTTTTCTACTTCCAATGCAAACACATTCATTTTATTGTCTAGTTAGTTAGATGAATCGTCTGCTACCAACGAAGACGCTATTTTTTTTCGCCACGCGCTATGAGCGAAAGGTGTTCTATCACCAGCTATGCTTTCTTCCTTCCCTCCCAAGTACACACGTGTTAGTGGTCTAAGTTTATCACTGGCACCATCTGAAACCTTCCCTGCATCACCCCACCAAATTTCAGACACATTGTGTGAGAACCACGAGATATGTCATGTGTGATGGAAAAGTACTGCCCACGTGGTCAGGACCAACAGCCAGCTACGGCCGCATCGGAATCTAGCAGCTGGTGCTGTTACCGGCGGCTGCGGCCTTAACGAGGCTAAGACAGTTAAGTAGTAACATAAGTAAGCAAGCAGCAAAAATAGGAAGGAAGGTAGCAGGATGGTTAAGACGTTCACTTGCCAACAAGTAAAGCGTGAGGTTCTGGCTTCGTACCCAGGCTCGCCCTTTCTTCCCAGTTTGACAAACAATCGAACTGAATGTCAGCCATTCAGATGAGACTATAAACTGAGGCCCTGTGTGTGAATGCACGCAGAACATCTTACACACATGTTTAAACACCATTCCGCCTTTCGGAAGAGCAGGCCATCGTGTGCCGGTAGGAGTAGATGACAAAATTTTTTTTTTTAAAAGCCCAGCATGCACACAGGTGTGTTTCCATCCCTGAGAAAAATCGGGGAGTTGGAGTCCCCAGGGCGGCTGGGGGCTGTATATGAAAAAAAAAAAAAAAAAAAAAGGGTAGACGCTGCACATGTGGAGACGCACTCTCCCCAGGGAGAGCAGCCCAAATTTCACACAGAGAAATCTGCTGTGACATAAAGTGGTATAAAAAAAAAAAAATTAAAATAAGTGCACATATTTTGTTCTTTTGTAATGGTGACTGACTCAAGACAAATTTTAAAAAATGAGTAAAACATGATGAAGATCATCTTAGATGTAGGCAAAAGCTGACAATCAAGTTCAGTCAGAGCTGTAGCACTGTATACAATACATTGATTATAAAAATATTAAATATATAATAAATTTTAATTATGTGAATTGTGATGCTACTACTATTGCTTATTCAAGTTATTGCATTTATAATCTTCCATATAAAAGTGAAAAACAAAAAAAAAAAAAAAAGTTATTAAAACACACACACCACACGTTTTCAAAATCACCGAAAGCAGACAACCTGAACAGCAAAAATCTGGGCGGAACACACTCTCAGTTCTCCTAAAATTATCTAGTTCTAACTAAATGACCTATCCAGCTATTGTTCAGAAGCCCAACACGGAAAACATTTACTTCAACTGAAAATATGCGTCGAGCTGAGCACCTTTCGGGTTGTTGGGCTATCGGTGTGACGAATTTTCGTTGGTGCAGGCAAAAATAAGACGAATTAGGGCCTAGGCCTACTGTCTAACTGAGTAACTCATCTGGAACCTCATGTCATGATCACTTAGTAGCCTAAGCCTAAGTGAGTGAGTTGAGTCAAACCCGATCACTGAACAGTATTTTAATCGTATTCAAAACTTGTTCATCAACTTTGAAAGAGTCTAAGATAGTAGAAAAACCTAGTCCATATAATAATTCTCACCTTTTTATGCTTGCTGCCTTTTCAGCGGATAAACCCTGTTTAGAAATTGATAAGTTTCAAAGCAAAATGCTTCTGCACACGACGTGGTCTGTCCTACTTGCCGGAAGTTGTCAAAACGTGGCGAGTGCCGGGCGGCTGCTTTTTGCACAACAACTATACGTGCAGCAGCTATGCACACATAGCGTATTAGTCTCGTACTTATTTGATACCTTTTATTATGACACGACTTCAAAGAAATCATAAAATCGCTAAAGAGGAGGGGAGAGGGCTGCAACAATCACAATTTAAATTTTAAAACCTATATATGCATATGGTTCGTTCAAGTGATCATACCAGCTGCAGTCGGGTGCAGAGGTGTCAATATATGAACAGCAACTCGACACGGCAAGAGTAAGTGTCCTGTCGTTTACCGAGCCGACAAATTTAGTAGATCTATCCTAATGATATAAACAAAAAAATACGCTCAAACAACCCAACAACAACAACAACAAACGGAAGAAAGAATTGATTTGATGCTACGACCTTGAACGGCCAAACTTTAAATAAAAACATAAGACTATATTATCATCTATAAACTCGGCGGAATATGAAATCTTGAAATCGTCGTGTGCGGATCAAATTTTTGCAGCTTGCTAAGACCCCCGCCCCCCCCCCCCTCTCTCTCTCTCTCTATTTTATTATTTTAAAATATAGGTTAAATTGTTGTTGTTGGTAGTGGTGGTTTGTGGGGTATTTTTTTTAAAATATAGTCTTAAAAAAAAATCTTTTATATCAATGATAATAGAGATAGGGTAGGGGGTTGTTATTACCGTTTTTTTCTTATTACTTTTTTTTAAAAACTATATCCCTAATCAGGACAAGGGCCGGATGAAAAAAGTATGTAATACTTACTCTGCAACCCTTGAAAAGTAAAGATTATTCATTCATTCTCCCCCCCCCCTTCCCCTCTCCTGTTCGTTCCCTCACTGGGTGGAGATGCGTACTGCCTGGTCTTCTGTTCAGCAAGTCTAATCTGCTTGCCGGCCTCAGCCCACACAAACCGACTTCAGAGCAGCTCAAGCTATTGTGCATGTTGCATGCTAGGTACATTCTTGTTTCCGTAACCCACCGAACGCTGACACAAGTTATGGGATCTTTAACGTGCACATTTGATCCTCTGCATGTGTATTATACACTAAAGGGGAATCAAGGCATTGCAGATCTGCACTTGACTTGCCGTGACTTTAAGTGGTGTACAAATACAACAGAGCAGTAGCCTGCCTACCATAGTAGGCCTGCCTAAATCGGAAACTCTCGCTGGGACTTTGAAATAGCAACAGTGACCTATTGATAAACCAACACATCCCCTTCCCATCTTTTTAACTGGAAAAAGATGTTTACCTCTTTTTGTCTACTCTTAAACAAGGTCTTTTGTGCCATCAGGAACGTAACAAACAAGGCTCTGAGTAATAATGGGTTGGTTTGTTGTTTGTCTAATTAAAAACTTTTATTTGGTGGGTTCATCTTGGTTTCCCCTTTTCGCTGGTGATTCCTTTTCTCTTTGTGTTAGAGACCTGTTCTGCCTACCACGAGAGCTGACGTGTATTATTGGTCGTTGAAACGCCAGTTTGTTTACAGAGAGAGAGAGAGAGGGGGGGGGGGGGAACTTTGCCAAACGGTAGGAAAGATTGGTCAGCTGAATTCGGGTTTTGGTGGGGGGGGGGGGGGGGGGGGGTGCTTTTTTTTTTTAAAAAAATAATAATAATAATAATGTACACAGACCGGTATAATGTAAAGGGTTAGCTGAAATTGTTGTTGTCCGAATTCCTATTGATTAGACATAAAGTCATGTTCAGTCTCCGACCTGAGTGCATAGGCTTCCCTATAAAATACAAACAAACTGACTGTTTGATTTCTGCCCATGTCAGCATCTCTTAGATTGACTGTGTTGTTGGATATTTGCAGAGGGCTTAAAGCTAGGTGTTGGTTTTGAGCTGGAAGTGGATGTTACCAGAGCCACTGAGACAGAATGAGATGACAATCCTGATATGGCTTTCGTTATCGGTGGGGCTGTAAGAAGTCAGTTATCCATCCAAACCTTTCTGTATGGCCGGGTAGCCTACGGTTCGTTGTGTGTGCGTGTTGTAAAGCATACCCTGAAAATACACAAACTGTTGTGTGTGTTTATAAAAAAAATATTTATTTTTTTACTCTCTCTTTTCGAAAAGAAAACTAGTATAATGATAAGGTCTTGATTTTAAGAAAAGTCTCAACTACTTAAAAACAAAAAAAAAAAGAGTAACACAGATTGAAACTTGCTGGTTGATTTAAAAAAAACCAAACAAAACTATTCAGTTTTGAAGGTGAACTTATGGCTGTAGGCACATACCCTGTTTGTTCATTTGTCATCAATAGATTTTTTTTGTTTTTGTTTTAAAAAATAGTAGAAAAAAAGTTATGAAAAGTATGATACAAGCACAGTTGATGTGAGAAAAGGAGAATACTTGTGAAAATAAAATAGCGCAAACATATTTTTTACCCCAAATTTAAATAATGTGTGTTGTGTGTGTGTGTGTGTGTGTGTGTGTGTGTGTGTGTGTGTGTGTGTGTGTGCTCTACCTTTGTAGCAGCTCTTTTCGCAGTCCAGATTCTCTCTCTTCTCTCTTTGTTTTTTGTTGTTGTTTTTTTTGGGGGATTGTTCTGTGTACATATGAACAAACAGGGTTTGTGCCTACAGCAGCCATACGTTCACACTTCAATACTGTATAGTTGTGTTTGTTTTTTTAAATCAGCACAGCAAGTTTCTATCTGGCGGGTTCACTCTTTTGTCCGTTTGTTTTTTAAGTTGTTGAGACTTTTCACTTAAAATCAAGACGCTTATACTATTTATTACTTGTTGCTTTTCGAAAAGAGAGGAGTAAATATAAAATATTTTTTTTTTATACACTCACCTACTGGTTGTGGATTTTCAGGGTATGACTTTACATCACGAACTACACTCGTACCGTCAGCTACCCGGCCACGACAGCAAAGGTTTGGATGGAGATATGACTTCTACAAGCCCACACCGATAATCGAAAGCTCATTTCAGGTGTGTCATCTCATTTCTGTCTCTGTGGCCTCCTGGCTATATTCCCACTTACACTGATCAAAACCCTACTCCTAGCGTTGATTGCCATCTGCATTAGTATCACCAAATATCACAATACAGTCTTTCTAAGAGAGGCTGCCCCATTGGGCAGAAAATCAAACAGTCAGTTGTGTGTAGTTTTCATATGGGATGGCCTTACTGCTATCAGGTAGCGTGACACCTGAAATACTAGGCGTCTTTTGGTCTTGCATCAATAGGAATTAGGTCAAATACAATTGTTCAGCTAACACCCTTGACATTTACCGGTCTGTGGACGTTTTATTTTTATGTATTATTTTTGTTATACATTAAAAAAACTGTAACACCCCCCCCAACCCCAACCACACCCCACCCCCCCCCAAAACCGATATTCATGCTGACCAATCTTGCCACCGTTTGGCAAAGTTCCAACCCCCACCACCCCCCCACCCCTATCTCGCGCTCTCGGTAAACATAATACTGGCGTTTTCAACGACAAATATTCACGTCAGATCTCGTGGTAGCAGAACAGGTCTCTAACACAAATAGAGAAAAAGGATTCACCAGGCGAAAACAGGGGTAAAAAAGTTGGAACCACACACAATAAAAGGGGGTTTATTTAGGACAAACACCAACGAAAACATAACCCATGTTTTACTCAGTGCCTGTTTGTTACGTTCATGATGTGCAACTCAAAGAGACCTTCGTTTTAGTGTAAGACAAAAGAGTCGCTAAAAAATGAGGGTGTTCCAGGTATTATGAAGGGGCCGATAGGGACTTTGATGTCTGTGGGGTGTTCTTTTGCCCCGTCACTGGTGCTTTGTCATACAGTCACAGAGAGTCGGTTCCGATTTAGGAAGGCTCCTTACTATGGTAGGCAGGCTACCTGCTCTGTTCGTATTTTGAATACCAACACTTATATGTCACGGCAAGTCAAGTGCAGATGCTGCTTTGCCTTGATTCCCCTTTTAGTGTATTATAACATGCAGAAGGATCAAATTGAATTGCACGTTTTTTTGTTTTGTTTATAAAGATCCCATAAACTTGTGTCAGCGTTCGGGGGGTTATCTCGGAAACAAGAATGTTACCTCGCATGCAACCTCTGCACAATAGCTTGAGCTGCTCTGAAGTCGGTTTGTGTGGGATGAGGCCGGAAGCACGATTAGACTTGTGACAGAAGACCAGGCCAGTACGCATATATCCACCCACTAGTGAGGGAACGAACGGAGAGGGGAGAGGGGGGGGAGGAGACTGAATGAATAATCTTTACTTTTCATGGCGTCTGCAGCAGTAAGTATTACATACTTTTTTTCATTACGGGCCCTTGTCCCTGGATTTAGGGATATTGTTTTTAAAAAAAAGTAATAAGAAAAAAACCTGGTTAATACAACCCCCTACTATCTCTATTATCATTGATATTAAAAGATTTTTTTTTTTAAAGACTATATTTTAAAAAAAATACCCCACAAACCATCCACTACCAACACTAACAACTTAATTTAACCTATATTTTAAACTTAATAAAATAAGAGAGAGAGAGGTGGGGGGAGGGGCGGGGGGCTTAGGAATATGCTGCAAAAATGTGATACCGCACACGACGATTTCAAGTTTCTCTATTTTACGCCCGAGCTTTTAGCTGATAATATAGTCTTAGGTTTTCTATTTAATAGTTTGGCCACCCGTTTCAAGGTCGTAGCATCAAATCAATTCTTTCTTCCGTTTGTGTTGTTGTTGGTGGGGTTGTTTGAGAGATATTTTTTGGTTTTATCATTAGGATAGATTCTACTAATATTTGGCCCGGCTCGGTGTTAACGACAGGACCCATCTGACTTCTTGCACCGTCGTCGAGTTGCTGTTATATATTGACACCTCTCACTGCACCCGACTGCAGCTCGGTCCATGATCACTTGACATCACGGTAACATTATGCATATATAGGGTTGTAATAATGTAAATTGTGTTTTGTTGCAGCCCTCTCCCCTCCTCATTCTAGCGATTTTTGATTCTTTGAAAGTCACGTGTCTTAATATAAGGGTTATCAAATAAGTACGAGACTAATACGCTATGTGTGCATAGTCTGCTGCCACGTATTGTTGATGTGCAAAAAGCAGCCGCCCGGCACCCTCGCCACGTTTTGAAAACTTCCTGGCATAGTTAGGCAAACGACACACACGTCGTGTTTGCAGAAGCATTTTGCTACTTTGTATAACCTTATCAATGTTCCTAATCACAGGGTTTAGCCGACTGAAAAGGCAGCAAGACTCATTAATATAAGGGGAGAATTTTTATTTGGACTAGTTTTATACGTATCTTTTGGTCTCTTTCATAGTTGATGTATCAAGATTTTCGTATACGATCTAAAATTACTGTTTTCAGTGATCGGGTTTTGACTCAATCAATTCACTATAGGCTTAGGCTTCTATAGTGTTCTTGACATGAGGGTTTCCCTGATGAGTTACTCAGTTTAGACAGTGGCCTAGGCCAAAAATTTCCGCCCTTATTTTTGCCTGCACCACGAAAATTCGTCACACCGATAGCCCAAAAAACTCCGAAAGGGCTCAGCTGGGACGAAATATTTCAGTTAAGTAAATGTTTTCCGTGTTGGGCTTCTAACATAGCTGGATATCATTTAGTTAGAACAAGTTATTTTAGGAGAACTAAAGGGGTGTGTTCCCCCAAAGATTTTTGCTGTTCGTTGTCGGTTTTCCCGGTGTTTTTTAAAACTGTGTGTGTGGGTTTTAAAACTTTTTTTTTTTTTTTTTTTTTTCACTTTTTATAGGAAGAAAAAAAATCAATACTTAAATTTAAGCTTTTAGATTTGCATCACATTCACATAATTAAAAATTTATTTTATATTATATTTTTTTAACAATTTTTAGTTATACAGTGCTACAGCTCTGCCCCTGAATTTTTTTTGGGCAGTTTTTGCCTTACTCTATAGATGACTTCATCGGGTTTACTCATTTTTTAAAGGGCCCTTTGGGTCAGTCACCATTACAAGAACAAATTTTGCACTTATTTTATTTTTTTTTTTTTAACCCTTTTCAAAAAGAAAGATTTTCTCTGGGGGGTAAAATTTTGGGGCCCGCCCCTTCCCTGGGGAGAGTGCGTCCCACAGGTGCAGGGGTCTACCCCTTTTTTTTTTTTTTTTTTTCTATACAGCCCCGCCGCTGGGGATCCAACTCCCGATTTTTCCCCCAGGGGGGAACCCCCTGGGGGGCGGGGCTGGGCTTTTTAAAAAAAAAAAATTTTTTGTCTTTCTCTCTACCGGAAACACGGACGGGGCCCCGGCTCGGCCGAAGGCGGTTTGGTTTTTAAAAACATGTTGTAGATGTTTGGTGCATTCCCCACCAGGGGCCTCATTATATCTCTTTCTGAATGGGGGAAATAAAGCTCGTTTTGTTTGTCAACCGGGGGAAAAAGGGCGGGGCCCTGGGTACAAAAGCCAGAACCTCACGCTTTACTTGTGGAAAAAAGGTGAACTTTAACCAGCCTGCTACTTCCTTCTATTTTGCTGCTTGTTATTTATGTTACAAATTAACTGCTTAGCCCCCGGTAGGGCGCAGCCCCCCGGGAAACAGCACCACCCCTAGTTTCCGATCCCGGCCGTAGTTTGGGGTTGGTCCTGACCATTTTTGGGGGGCAGTTTTTTCCTCCCCCAAAATGACATATTCGTGTTTTTCACAAAATTTGTGTCGAAAAGGGGGGGGGGTGAGCGGGGGAAGGTTCAGAGGGTTGCCAGGGGAAAAAACTTTAAAACCATAACAGTTTTATTTGGGGGAAGGGAAGGAAGAAAGCTTAAGGGTTTTGAACACTTTCGCTCATAGGGGCGTGGCGAAAAAAAAAATAGCGTCTTCGTTTGGAGCGACGTTTTCATCTAAAAACCCTAGACAAAAAAATGAATGTGTTTTGCTTTGGGAATTGGGAAAAAAATTTCAATGATAAATGTTAAGGGAGTAGAAATAAAAAGTGGGGGGAGGAGAAAAAGGGAAAAATAACACAGTTAGAGAGAAGAATTGCCCTGGAAAATAAAAGCATACACAGCAATTCCTGGGAAGTGAGGTTGACCTGTGCTACGCAACCACCCGTGGAAAATTTGGGCCCTTGGGGGGGGAAGGGGAGGGTCGCAATAAACCCAGAAAATGTAGCCTTTTGCTTTTTTAGTATTACAACACTTTTTTTTTGAAAATTTAACGGAAAAATTGGGTGATGATGAAAAAAACAAGAAGAAAAAGAAAAAAGGTCTCCGTCTGCCAAGGGGCTCAGGGGAAGCCAAGGTACCCCCCCCCCGCACTCCCCCATTTTTTTCTTTTTTGTGATTCGGTGTCCCTTTTGCCCACTACACTATTTTAAAGGCTATCAAGATTAAATTTTGGTAGAAAATTTACAATTCTGTGTTTTTTCGTATTTGTCCACCCCCTGGGTGGTGACAATGGGACACTTATGTTAACTATATTTAATTCTCTTTCACTTAACAAACATGTGGTAAGACAGGGCATCTGAAATGCAGTATAAAAGGTTTAGAAATTGATTGAATATGCTTGTTTTCCCAAAAAACAAAAAAAAAATTAAACAAAAATAGTCTCATCAAGAATTAAAAAAACACAGGAGTTTTAGAGGACATTGTGTTACACTTTCCCTTTAAGTTTCAATTGCACACACATTAATTTAAAAACGTTAGATAGGCATCAATCTTTAATCAAAACTTACAAAAGTATGAACTTTGTCTATTCCATAATATTTGCTGGTTTATTGTATAAAAATAAACTTTAACCTTTGATTGGGGACAAATAAAAGGTGACATGACACGACCCTTTTTGACCAGGGCAGGTGAACTTGCCTTAGAATGCCAAGTACAAAGATATTTCTAGCTTGTAAAAATTTCAGCTTTTATAGCTTGTCAGCACACAGACAGTTGTCCAAGTAGACGTCAGTTTTGGGGAGAAAACTTTTAAGATTCAAAATTTTACCGCCAGTTTTGCTCTGCAGAATTCAAACAAAAGAGGGTTTAAGCCAAGACTGAGAGTCACAGTGTTGTTTTTTTTTTCCATTTTTTCCCGGTATTTGTCCTCATGTGTTTTGGCGTGCTGTTGTTAAAATTAAAACCCTCAAAAAAGAAAAAGTCAATTTTGTGAAAAAGTGATATTACTGAAAATTTAAAAATTTTTAAAAAAAAAAAAAAAAAAAAAAAGCAAAACATCACTTTGTTTTCCCATTTCACTCTTGAGTCTAAAATTTCCCTGAAATAAAAAATGACTTTTTATGATCCCATTTGTTCCTTTTGCATATTGTTCCATTTAGTTTTTTTGTAACAAGATAGTATTTGTTGATTATGCCCCCAAAATTCCTTTTTTATTTTTTTAAAAAAAAAAAAAATTCTTTAGTTTGATGGTTGACCCTTATTTATTGTGTAACTTTGGTTGTTGTGCAGATGGTGTGTGGAGTCAATTATTTTGAGGATTTGCCATTTTTCATTGTGTGACTTTGGTTTTTGCAGAGGGATGTGGAGTTTAAAACCGCTACTCACCCTGTGAACCCTGCGGGGTTACCTCACCTCCCCGTCCCTGTAAGGAGGCATGGGCCTCTTCTTCATGGCCTGGTTCTTCGGGGATCCTCCTTTGGGGCTTAATCATTTTTTACTAGCCTGGCTGCACAAAAACCGTTAAATCCTTTTCCCAAATTTTTTGTAAGGTAACCCATCGTTTTTACGGGGAACATGACATATTTACAAAACTTTTTTTACCCAAAGGGGGAATGGATGTAAAAAAGCATATATTGCTTATTCCTTTACCTCGATGTAAAATTTTAAAATAAATTATATGTCGTTATTTTGGGAAATTGATTGCCTAGTCAGGAGTTTTTCATTTACTAAACAGAGATTGCATGTATCATTTATTTATTTTAAACATAAAAATATCGACTGCTCCATCTGGTCTTTGGTTTTTCGGTCTCCAAGTACAGTTTAAAAAACATCTTTGGGCCCCCGTCTGCTATGAATAGCTTTTTTATAAATTTTTTGGGAAAAAAAAAGTATTTGACTGTTTATTTTAAATTATAGGCTTTTTGGCTAAAAAGAAAAATTTAGGGTCACAATTGTTGATGTTACCCCCATTCCAAACTTAACATCCGGGGGGTAAACCCAGATTATAGGTATTTCTGATCTTGACTCACTCATTCAACCGGGGAAAATGTGGGGTTTGAATTTCACAATAATTCTCAGGATGAAAAAGCTTGCATATATTTAAAGAATTTTTGGGATGTATGACCTTTTTTGAGCCCTTTCCCCTTTACCAATGGCAGCCATACACCCAACTTCAGAGGAATTTTTCCTTTCAGTTTTTGTTGACTAGCGCATCATGCAATATCCTTTCCCACTTTAGCGTGACCCACACTCAACTCAGGAAATTAACTTTCCCAGTTCAATGAAATGCGCTTATGTTTAAAAAACCTGCAGCAGCAAGTTTTGTACAAAATACAGGGAAAGTGCAAGCTTTTAAAATTTGGGTACTCTTTTTAATTTACCTTTTGGCTACTGTAAGAAGCTGTTGGATGGAATACACCTTTAAAAAAGGCAACATAAAGGTGGTTGGGTAATGTATACTTAGTGTGGATAGCAATGTTTGTAAAGGAGGATGATTTAAAATAAACATTGAAATGATGTTAAAAAATGTTGTGATGATACCATCAGCGCCCCGCTAAAACAACCGCAATAGAGATATCTAATCATATGACATAAAAAAAAGAAATTTGCTCTGCCAGGGCACTTGGGTTTTTGTGTCTTTAATTGTTCCTTGTATATCATATGACATGTTTTTAGCTCTGGTGCATCGTCCCCAAGTCTCCCCCAGCCCTTAACAGCCTGCCCGCTATGAAAGGGGACCTCCAACAAGTTTTCCCGCCCGGGCCCGGCAATGGACTGTCCCGGGGGCCACCCGTGGCCCCTCCATTTCAGGGGTTCGGCACCATCTTCCTCCTGCTCTGGGTTGGCATCTTCGTCTGAGGAATGCCCCTCTGCCCCCCTCTGCCAGCACGACTAATACAAAACAAAAAGGGGTGAGTCCTTTCCTGTCATGGTTTTTTAAATCCCAGGTGGGGGTGTTCCTATGTGGTCCTAGGGGAGTGAGGCATCTAGAGACCTGAGCTTCTCTAGGGGCCGGCAAGTTTTTGGGGCCCGGGGCCCAAATTTTTCCTCTCCCCTCGCTGCTTTATTCTTCCCTGCCCTAAAGATGGAGGTTAACCATTTACAGCTGGGTGGATTGGGGGACTGTGTCAAAAGTCAAGGCATGTTAAAAAAGTCACCCACCTTCACTTGCTAATCATGCTCCCGTGCTGGTTTTAAACCCCCTTTTTTAAACGCCTTGTATATCTGCTAAAAATCGCATTTCCCCCCATTTCCCGAAATTTAGCCCCCGCCCCTCTACCCTTCGCCCCATCCGCCGATTTTTCCCCGGGAGGAGTTTGCCGCATGAGGGATCACTATAAACCAAACCCTCCTCCCGGCATCCACCGAGACTCTGGAATGTAGTTTTTGATACGGCTAACAAATGCTTCTTTCCCACAAGAATGTTATAAATAGAGCTTCGTGTGTATGTGTGTGTGTGTGTGTGTGTGGTGTGTAAATTTAACCTAGGTACCCATTTTGCATTCTTCTGCACCTTAGAAACCCAGGAATTGAAGGAAAATTCGGTTTCGCTGTGGGTTTTCCTCCTTACAGGACCTGAAGGGGTAGCAGAAAAACTGAGCCAAGTAAAATACAGGCTTGCCATATTGAAAGGGTTGACCTTAGCTTGGGGAAAATGAGTTGCTCTGACCATTGAGCTATCCTGATCATGTTTCGGAGTCTCCCAATTCCTTTTGGAGTAGGGGGGGGGGGGGTATCCAAGAAGATGTGGATTTGAATGGTGGCTAAGCTATGTGTGGATGAGGGATGGGGAGATAGAGCTTTTCTATTGCGATTTAGTTCCGCTCGTAAATATTGATATTTATATATTATTTTTTCCAGATGAAATTGGTTTTCAGTTTTTAGATCTGGGTATAATATAAGCAGCAACCAGCGTTTTTGTTTTAATACTGAGCTGTCTGTGAACACTTTAAGTGTTAGGATAATGTCTTCCAAATGAATCTGGCATAAGAAGATACTAAATTGATAGTGTCTTTTTTGCTAGATCAATATAATGATGTCAAAACTTTGCTCTCTTGAGTTCCCAGTAAAGGAACTGGGGGCAATACATCCCATTGTCGCATAATTACCTGTTGGATCAACCCACTTTGTAAAAATGTCTGATGTGTATGTTCTCAATGTGGTATGTGATGATATTAGAATCTTGCTCTCCTTGGAAATAGTTATCAATCAGACTTAAGATTAATGACTGATTCCAAATCATTTGAACAGTCAGACTTCTTATACAAATTTACTGCAAAGCAACACTCCTATAATCTTCCAAAGGTAAAACCCCTGAGGCACTGTATGTTTTAAAACATGAAGCATGGATAGGTGAGGCCAAGAGCAAGTTTATATGCCCTGCAGTCTATGCTTTGTAGTTTTTTCAAAAGATATTTTGGGGCACAAAAAAATACTTCCTGGGCAAAGGTTAATTTTGAACAAATTAGCAATGTTGAAAGATTGCAACAAGGTGAAAATGTTTACGACAATTTTCAAAATGCTTCAGCTTTTTCTTGCTTTAGTTAAAATGTATTCAGTATGTTTATGCCATGTTAATTTTAATGTTAGAAAAACTCCAAGGAATTTAACCACTTGTTTATATTGTAAAATTCAACCATTTATTTTAAAACTAGGCATTTCAACTGGATTTGCTCCATTATTAAACAACATCATGTGAGTTTTATCTCTTTATAGTTGTAATCCATTTTTCAGTCATATATTAGCTATAGCATTTAAATCGTTTTGATTCAACCTTTTAGTATAATTTATTGACCTATCAGGTGTGTTCTCTTTTCATGGCAACTTTCATCTGTACACAAATATCATCAGCATATTGAGCCAATTTCTACATTTTTTAAAAGATGTCTGGCAAATCATGCATCAAAATATTAAAATACATGGGGCAAATGGCAGAACCTTGTGGAATACCCATTTGTAAATAATCTTGTAGATGAGTATGTCCCTATTTTAGCCTGAATTTTTCTGTTTTCTAAAAACCTTTTAACAAAACTATACATCTGCCCTGACAAACCAATATTCTGGAGTTTAAACAGTAAACTGAATGCCATACCTGGTCATAAGCCTTAGTTATGTCAAAAAATGTTGCTAATAGACATTTCCGCCTCGCAAACTGATACTTAACCTGAGTTGTCAGCTTTATTAATGATCAGTAGATGATCTGCCTTTTCTAAATCCTGCTTGATTAACAGGAATAATGTTATTCTTCTCAACATAGATATACAAGTCTGTTTAAAAACGATTTTTTCTAACAGTTTACATACATAAGACATAAAGTGCTATGGGCCACTAATAGCTATTCACATTTGTGCTCGTTTATGGTCTTTGTGCACAGGGACAATAATTGATTGTTTACCAAACTTGCGGTAATACACCACTCTCCCAACATTTTTGAAAAATATCGTAAAAAATGTGTATCCACTTGTCTGGCAAGTGTTCGATCATTTCATTTGAATATACATCGATTCCAAACTGATGTTTTTTTGTGTGGTAAGGATGAGATTGCATCTTTTATTTCTTGGATGGTTAATGGAGCATTGAGGTAATGGCTGTTACAGGAACAGAGTCGGCAAGATCGACTGATTTTGTCTTTGGGCTCTGTAGATTTTTTGTGCTGGAGATAAGCCATCTAACTACTTGTGTTGGGGAAAAAGTCTGTAAATGCTTCAAGCCTTTCCCTTAAAGAAGGGAATACGGTTGTTTTGTAACTGAATTGGATAATCATGGAAATTTTTATGCCATTTTTATTTGTTTAGTTGTCTCCAAATCGTCTTGGTATCCTTATGACTTGAAGAACTTCAGAATTGCAAAATGTTGTCCAGTGAGTTTTCTTAGCTTGCTCTATTACTCGGTTTGCATCTGATATTAGCATTTTTCATGGCCTTGTGATTTTCACTCGATTTATCTTTAGTGTACAGTGTGAACATTAGTTTTTTCTCATTAACTGCCTTTTCACAGTCAACATTCCACCATACGTTGCATAAATTACATTAATATTTTGTAGCACTTGTGTTTAGTTTTGGATGGTTTCATTGGCTACATTTAAAACAGAATTGCAGAAAGAATTGTACATTGCATCAATATTATCATCACTAAATGTAGTTATGACTAAATTCTGTCATCTGTTTTTGAAAGTGGTCCAGTCTTCTCTTCTTATAATTGTATTTTGGAATGAAGTCTGGGTCAGTATTTTCTATGTTAAGCTTTTCATTTATCTTGATACAAATAGGAACATGATCACTACCTAATGTTTCATCGTATACTTTCCATGAGTGTGACAAAGCTAATTTGGGAGAAGCTAATGTAAGATCTATAGCAGTTAGCCAAAGCTTTGGTACATCGGGGATTCTGGTGTAGGACCCATCGTTAAGCAAAACAAAAGGTGAATCTACTATGTTTTCAACAAGCCTGTTATTAGTAATGTGAATACAATCTTTTTCCCAAAATGGTGAATGGCCGTTAAAAATCACCTCCTATAATCCATTTTTGTTGGTCATTTATAGTTTCAGCCAATCAGTGTTATCATTATCAGGACCTTTAGGTAGATAAAACAGACACACAGTTGTGAGAGTGTGTGTGACTCTGTGTGTGTGTGTGTGTGTGTGTGTATTTTGTAACATGTATCTGTAGGGTTTAGAACCAGTGGTTTAGCATACATCAGTAGCTGACGATGCTTTGTCATGGCCTGGTCAGGAAGTGAACTGGTGAAGTGTTTGTTGCAGATTTTGCTGAGGTGTGGGGCATGGGGGTGTGGATGGTGGCAAGTACTTGGGGAACGGGACGCAAGTATGGATGTAGTGGGGGGTAACCGTGTTTTATGCCTGAGTTCGTCTTTGGATCTGTGATTGTAAGATTCCGTATTGTCGTTTGAAGAGTGTTAGGAAACCTTGCTTCAAGAATTAAAACCTTTATTTATGGGTCAGTATTGCCTGAATTGTTTTCCATCTGTTTGGGATGTCTTTATTTTCCTCTTAAACCCTCTTGCATTAGGACCTCTGAACACAAACTGCCCCTAGATTTCACATTCCATCACGAAATCTGGTCAGGCAAACATGCTGGCTGGCCTTTTCCTCCTTCTAAGTACATACCAGCAGCTATAATTACTTCCAGATACTCTACAGGGTTCCTCCTTCTAGCCTGATAAAGGTTTGACATGTGGTAGCAATTAGTGATGGTCACAGGGTGATGGATATCTACTGTGTGTAAATCCCAGAAAATCCTGTAGAGGACTTCAGGGGGGTAATTATTCAATCACCTTTTGAGACATTGTTACACTGCAATTCAAGGAAATACCATGAGTGTTTCCCTGATGATTTCTCCATCTATATCTTTTGGATCTGTGGAATCTTCACCTGCATTTACAGTTAAAAGGACAGGGGAGATCAGTAAAATAACCCAACTTTTTAGTAAGGGTTAATCTTTTCTGAATTTTCATTATTCAGAAAAATGAACTGGATAAGTAAGTTGTGAGGAGGCCTATACAGATGATCAGATTCATTGTTAGTTTAATTTTTGAGCTTCTTCACGTGGAGAGGGGCGGGGCTCTCCCAGGTTCAACTTGCCTAAGAGACGTGACCTGAAAAGTGTAGTGCAGTGCAGTGCCCCAGTGATGCCTCAGAGAGGTGAGGGGAAGAAGAGAGGTTTGTGGTGGTGGTGGTGGTGGGGGGGGGGGGGGGGGGTGTCTAAGTAATAATGTGGGAACATTTTCACTCTCATTATTTTGGAGGGAATAGGTCAGATACTCTGAAAAGAAAAAAGTGTGTGAAGCTAAGGGTGTTTTTTTTTTTTTTTTCTCACAATTTTATCAGAAACTGGCAAAACTTCATATTAATTATTTGATTTAAACGATATTGGGTCTTATGATGCTGACAGTCAGCTGGTAGCTATTAATAATATAATGCACTAAAGTGATTTTTTTTTTTTTTTTAAAATTTTTTTTTGCCAAAAGCCGTCAGGGTAGTGTGAATTTTATACAGAGAAATCTGCCTTGACTCAAACTACTGTACACACAAGTACGCCCATTCACATAATCATACACACAACATTACAGTATAGGCATTAAACACACAGGGTTTTTTTTCCCATCAAGCCTTATTTTCTAAGGCTTGATACATTTTATTTTTTCCCATCGTTTTAAAGCCTTTACAGAATCACATGCCTTCATGGTTTCATATCTGTACGCAATCAGAATCACAAACACGATTAGGTTTTGGGTTAGAAAAAGTCAAACTAAATGGTGTTGTTGAAAAGAAAAAAACGAACACTACAGTTCATCACAAAGATTTGAATAAAAGAAAAAAACAAAAACAAGAAAAACACCCCAAAATACAGGTTGACAATAAACAAAGGTGTAAAGTTTGGAGAAAAATCTATGTACATAGAGTGTGTGAGTTGATTTTTGTTGTTGTAGTTTTTCTCGTTTTGTCACTACCTCACTAGAACATACAAACCATAAGAAGCTATACATCACCTCACTGTGAATACATCAATGACATAATTTTACATTTTGCCAGTGTAGAACTTTGTCAGTGTTAGGCCAAGATGTTCGCAGCATACATTCTTATATTGTCATTAAATTGTTTTTAAAAAAGCATTAAAAGAAATAACCCACACAACTATCAGCCATCATTGACTTCCCTCCCACCCCCCCCCCCCCTTAAAAAGACACAAAAAGGTGAAAAATATCAGCTGAGTATAAACATTTATAAATAAATAAATAGGGCTAATCAGTGGAACTGGTTAAGCTTAGTCTGTATATTTTTTTTGGGGGGGTTTTGTTGTTCGTAAGATGAAAAGCAAAATGGTAAAGATTGCCACTATTTCCAGCTGTGTTGGACTCCAGAGTTTATGGGGGGAAAAAATCATAAAGTGAGTTGTTAAAGAACTGATACATTTTATTCAAAAAACGAGACTCCCGGGGGCTTGTCAGTATAAATAGCATCCCCACATTCTGGAAATTTTGTGCGAGGAATTTCCTCTTTTCCATCATTCTCTTTGTTTTTGCCTTGTTCTTTTTCTTCCTGTCACCTCCATCTTTTCTTTTTTCTGCCTTCTTTGTCCATTCTCCTGCCTTTTTTCGAGAAAGTTAAAAGATTTTAAAAAATCTCTCTTATGCTGAAGTCAGATGTGCTGGGCCTGCCTTGTCAGGTGCTTAATTAACGTCAGCACGACACAGTTTTGTTCATATATCAGACAACAATAGTTGCTGTTCAACAAAGGAGAAGAACTGCAATATGCTATGAATATTACTCAATACCCTAGGACAAAAAAATTCAGGTTCTTTTTTTTTTTTCAATCTTCTTTCTGAAATCTTGGCATAGAATGTATTCTGTAAAAGCTATGTATCATTCAAAGATTTTTTTTTTTTTCTTTTTTAAAATTGAATAACTATTACATAAAGTGTCATATATGTTGTTCAACATGGGAAAAGTAAGGATATTGAAAAAAAAAATTCCCATTTCTCCAAATCTTTTGCCAAGTCCTTTACTAATGTAGAACACTTCTGAGTGTACATTCATAGTTTCAGAAACTACCTCTCCCTCATCTAGTGTAACTAACCCAGTTGCATTTTGAAAAAGCTTGATATTTCTTCGTCAATCCTTTTTCTTCTTAAGAATTTTTTTTTTATAGAATTGACAGCTTGAGTAAACTGTCTTGTAAGCTGTTATAAGCGTGTATGATTATTTCAAAGAAAGAAAAGATGAGAAAATAGTTGTGTAGACAGACAAGGCAAATTAAAATATTTGCAGATTTCAATGCTCGTCAGGAAAATCTCTAAGTTGCATTCCTGTGATTTCTTGCGTGCTTTACTCTGCAAACTGCTAAAGGGGAGTCCTTTGATTGGTTAACAGGTATTTCATGTTTGTTTCGCCAACATCAAACTCCTATCAAATTCATAAAGGAAACATAATGAACACAGTAAAAATCAGCGGAAAATGCAGGAAAGATATTCTAGTGACAGGAAAAACAAAAATCTGAAACAAACAACAAAAAGTACCCTCAAAGAAAAGGAGGAGGGAGGGGGGGAGGGGGCATCTGGATATGCAGATGTGTGCTGCATACCCTTACATTGAAACAATGAAATAATATTGACACAATGTAAAATGAAGTCCTTTTCTCTGCAGCATTTATCACTGGCAGGGGTAAAGTGACCCACATAACTGGCTGTCTGGCCTTGGTAATTGTTGTATTATGAAATGTGTGTACACATGCATTGCATGCTCCCTACACACACATGCATATATAGGTATGTGTGTGTATCTTTTATATACGCACACACACACACACATACATATTTAAAAATTATAGCCCATCACAACACACACATACACACTCACACACATGTACATTCATGTGCAAGCTCACTTTGAGATCTTTACAATCCACACAACACCACACACACACCCCACCCACACCACACACAACACACCCAACACCACACACACAACCACGCACAAGCTTTTTCATTCTGCATGTGCCGGCTAAATAAATGATGACGAGGTAATGTAGTTTTAACTTTCATACTACATAAAAAGACTAAGTTTACCTACTGAGAAGCAACTAGTTCTATTTCTAATACCTACGATTCCTTTATCACACACTCAAGACTATTTTTTTGCTAGTCATTTTTTCACCATGCTTATCAGCTAAATACATTAAGTGATTCTTTCAAATGTACAGTTTTAATTTTTCACCTTCAGTTTCTCAGTCAAGATAGAAAATGTTGGCTGACCGTAACTCCCCATTTGATAAATTGTACTTTTGACAGTCAAAAACAGCCAAGATTTGTCATAGAAAAAAATCTGTCATGCAGTGTAAAGAATATGTGTTTTCAGTGACGCATTGCTAACATGATTTCTTTAAGCTTTGTGACTCTTAAGATTCACAGGACTTGATTTCTTAGAAGTAATCAGAAAATGGGTGAATGATCAGGCAAAATTAGTCATAAAACCATAGTGTGTCACTAAAGTCTATCTGTAAACCTGCATCTTTTCTTGTACAACAATTGTAACAACAACAAAAAGTGACAGAAACAAATGCCAAGATTTAAACAGAGAAAAGGGAGACAAGAGTAGACATAGAATATCAGCAAACTCATGGTGCTGGAATCAAAGTAACATTGATAATAAAAGGGATAATAATGGGAGTACATTAACTTCACATAGAGAAGCAACATATTAATTATTGGTCCGTAGTTTGTTCATGGTCATTTTAAAGATGTACGTTGCCTGATATTGTAAAAAGTCCTGATGAATTATTGGTCCTTCCCTGAAAAATGTTCAGAGATGTTGAAAAAAAAAAAAGGAGGGGGGAGAGGGATTTTTGAGATGAGTGATAGGTGTTCTGATGCCATTTTGTCACATTTTGCCATAAAGATCAATGGTATTTCTTTCAACATGAATTTCACATTATTTGAGTCAAAAGAAATCATCAAAATGATCTATACTACGACTATAGCTTGGGTGTAGTTGGGTTTTTTTTTTAAGTAAAAGATCAGTCATTTTTGTTGTAACTCATCTGATTTTATGCATTAGCTCAAATCATGTTTCGAGATAATCCACGCACACATGCATGCACCAACACACACACGCTCGCACACAAACACTATTAACCAAGTTCCAAAGTATTTCAAATTAATTCATTTAGATAGTGTACATCAGATAGTCCTTGATATCAGCTACACATTAATTAATGCACATAACCATGAAGTTCTTTCAATGTAAGAGTAAAGAGAGACGTTTCCTCAGTTATAAGGACTGGTCACTGGATATAAAAGGTTTAAATATCTTTTTGGTCTGGTTTTTTACATAAGTATGTTTTTTAACGTTTAGATTTTCACAGGGCCCATACTTTTCAGCAAATGTCTGTAAAAAGTAGCAAGAAGAAACCAGAGATTTTTTTTTTCTCACAAATTTGGGATTGGCTTTGGGGATGTGGATGTCGATGTTGGGGAGGGGGGTGGAGTTGTGAACAGTGTTACTAGCAAAATTGGTACTATTGTTAATTGCAAACTTTTGTGTAGTGATCATCTATGTCAGAATAGGCTGTAGCTATTTTCTGTGCCCAGTTGTAGGCCAAAACTTGACTTTAAAAAAAAAAAAAAAAGTGGCATTTGACAGATCATCAGCAAAGGCTGTACAATCAAGCAGGGTTGTTTGTGACTGAAAAGGGGACAACATTTCACTCAGGGCTAGGTGTGGGTTGGTTGCTCAGTTTTTTTGGTGTACTTTTTGATAAGCGATAGAGGTAGTCACGAGTGTCAGCTTGTAGTATGTACTATTACTGTGTCGACTCGAAATAGTAGAAGTTGGTGCTATTGTCACAGGTGTTGTAGCAGTAGCCGAGGATGGGATGTTGGTAGGCTGTGCAAAATTCATGCAGTTGGGTGCATGCAGCAGAGAGAAGAAAAATAATTTTGATCGAAGGAGTGGGAGAAGCTAAAGGGAGATAATTTGAATTGAAGCTTTAGCATGACAACAGCAATGTAAAACCTGTCCTGACTTATTTCATTTTGCACCATTTTGAATGAAAGGTTTTTTTGGTGTGCTTTTTTTTTTTTTTTTTGTACCCAATGAGAGAGCATAATGTAAATTGAAGATTTAGCATGACAACAGCTACTGGTGTAAAATATGTGCCGACTTGTTTCATTTTGCACCATTTTTAATGAAAGGGATTTTTTTTTTGCCTTTGTTTCTTTTCTTTTTTTCTAACTTCAGTGTGACAGCATTCTTTGGGAACCTCACGCCCTCCTTATTTTTCTTTTCTTTTCTTCTGTTTTAAACAATTTTAGGGGGATTTGGGGACATGAAGTAATACAATGAACTGACTTGACTGAGTAGTTTGCCAGCAGAGCATAACTTTAAATTAAGGGGGGGTGGGAGGGGTTTCAAACATTTTTCTTGTTGCATACCTTGAGTGGTTATATAAACATGGTATTCAGGAATATTTATAGAGTGAACTGTTCCCTAGATCACCTTGTCTTTTGTAAGAAGTTTTATTGTAGAAATATTCAAATTCAGCTAAGTGCATGCTCAACTCTCTCTCCTCTCTCTCTCTGGGAGATAGATCTATATGCAAGTGTTAAGAATGACAAAGTGCCAACTAAAAAATGTGCAAATTAAAAATAAAAAAATTTCATCATCAGGCTAAGGAATGCAGAGTATATCTCAGAAAAGATTTTAGAAAAAACAAAGCAAAAAGGCGTTAAATTACCGAAAGGACATTTGAAGTAGAATAGGATAATCTCTGTGGTATTTCACAGTAGAATAGGATAATCTAAGTGATATTTCACAGTAGAATAGGATTATCTAAGTGATATTTTAAAGTAGAATAGGATTATCTAAGTGATATTTCAAAGTAGAATAGGATTATCTAAGTGATATTTCACAGAAGAATAGGATCATCTAAGTGATATTTCACAGTAGAATAGGATCATCTAAGTGATATTTCACAGTAGAATAGGATCATCTAAGTGATATTCCAAAGTAGAATAGATTGCCTGAAAGACCTTTTCGATGAGTAGGATTACCCAAAATGAAGACTCAAAGTAGGATACAGTTATCCAGGTAAAATTTTGAGATTAAAGTAGAATATGTTTAGACAAGTGACATTTTACAGAAGGGCATTTTGCACATAGCACAGTATCTCATGGGTTGTATTTTTTTTCAGTACATACAATAGTCTAACAAGAAAGGTAACAAAACTGAAATTCTGTAGGACTTTTATTTTATTGTATCGTATTATAATACATCTTCCAGTCATGGCAGATATCTTTGAGAAATAGTGTACCTCCACTCACTTCTTTCCCAACCTTTCTTAAAAAGAAAACTTTAGGAATGGCAAGATTGGTGGTCAGTAACGTTTTGTTAAAATGGTTTGTATGCAGTTAGTAACACATTTACATGGGTACGTGTCATTTGTACATTTTGATACATAGAATACAGAGGTATGGTGTGTATTGAAAAAAAAAGGTTATGTACTGTAAGATATCTATAGATAGAAAGTTCTACTTCTAGTTTTCTTGTCTAAATATCTTCCTCTTCACTGCCTCTTTAAATATATTATAACAGGAGCATGCACATAAAACACACACACAACACACACATCTAGCTCTCAAGACTTTTCAATATATTTATCAGGTTTATTTTTGTCCTACTCTTTTTACCAAAAAAAAAAAAGTTACATGTTCTAACATAATCTAGTTGTTTCTACCAGACAGCAAACTGGTGTGTAACCCTCCCCTGCCCTCCCTCCTCAAAACCCCTGATCAGCGATGGAGAACCCCCTTCACTCGCAGACCAGGCGAGGGTTATTTCCGTAGATAGGGGCCACATGGCGGTAGGTTTCCGTAGGGACGACATCATCTGGTTCCAGTGGGAGGCCTCGGTGCCGGAGGTGTGTGCCCCTACGATGACGTGGCCCAGGGAAGGGTCTTGGTGTCCGCCAGCAGTTCAGCCACCGTGATCCGCAGCTGTATGGTCTGTGGTAGCACACAGCAAAGCACACAACAGTCACTGTTTAGATTAGGAGGTATACAGGACAGTAGGAGACTAAGAAAGGAACTGGTCCTTTGGATGAGACTATAAACCCAGGTCCCATGTGCGAATGCACGCAGAACATCTTGCGCACACACGTTAAAAACAATAAGAATAGGCCATTTGTAGGAATAGAATAGGCTATTCGTAAGAATAGGCCATTTTGTGTCGGTGGGAACAGATGACAGTAGATTAGATTGGGGGGGAGATAGGGCAGTAGATTGGATTAGGGGGGGGGGGGAGGATAGGGCAGTAGATTAGATTAGGGGGGGGAGGATAGGGCAGTAGAGTAGATTATGGGGGGGAGGGGAGGATTAGGGCAGTTAGATTTGATTAGGGAGGGTAGGGGGGAGGGGGAGGATTAGGGACAGTGTAGATTAGATTTAGGGGGGGGGGAGGATAGGGCAGTAAGAGTAGATTAGGGGGGGGGAGGATAGGGCAGTAGAGTAGTTAGGGGGGGGGAGGATAGGGCAAATAGATTAGATTAGGGAGGGGGGGGGGGAGGAGTAGGGCAGTAGAATAGATTTAGGAGGGGGGGGAGATGATAGGGCACTTTTAGATAGATTAGGGGGGGGGGGGAGGATAGGGGCCCGTAGAGTAGATTAGGGGGGGGGAGGAATATAGGGCAGTAGAGTTGATTTAGGGGGGGGGGAGGATAGGGCAGTAGATAGATTAGGGGGGGGGAGGATAGGGAGTAGATAGATTAGGGGGGGGGGGGATAGGGCAGTAGATTAGATTAGGGGGGGGGAGGAGGAGGATAGGGCAGTAGAGTTGATTAGGGGGGGGGGGAGGCGAGGATAGGGCCTGTAGATTAGATTAGGGGGGTGGGGGAGGATAGGGCTGTAGATAGATTGGGGAGGGGGATGGGAGTAGGATAGGGCTAGTAGATTAGATTAGGGGAGGGGAGGGGGGGGAGTAGGGCGTAGAGTAGATTAGATTAGGGGGGGGGGAGTTGGGCAGTAGATTAGATTAGGGAGGGGGGGGTGGGGGGATGGATAGGGCTGTAGATTAGATTAGGGAGGGGAGGAGTGGTAGGGCAGTAGGATTAGATTAGGGGGGGGGGGTAGGATAGGGAGTAGAGTTTGATTAGGGTGAGGGGGTGGGGGGGTGGGATAGGGCAGTAGATTAGATTAGGGTGAGGGTGAGGATAGGCAGTTTAGAGGGGGGGAGGATAGGGCAGTAGATTAGATTAGGGGAGGGGGAGGGGGAGGATAGGGCAGTAGATTAGATTAGGGGCGAGGGGGGAGGGGAGGATAGGGCAGTAGATTAGATTAGGGGGGGGGAGGAGGGGGAGGAGAGGGATTGGGCAGTAGATTAGGATTGGGGGGGGGAGGATGGGGGGTAGATTAGGGGGGGGGAGGATTGGGGCAGTAGATTAGATTTAGGGGGGGGGGGAGGGGTTGGAGTAGGGAGTTAGAGTAGGGGTAGGGTGGGGGTTGGGATAGGGCAGTAGATTAGATTAGGGGGGGGGAGGGGAGGAGGATAGGGCAGTAGAGTAGTATTTAGGTGAGGGGGGTGAGGATAGGGCAGTAGATTAGATTAGGGGGGGGGGGGTGGATAGGGGCTGCTAGTTTTAGATTAGGGCGGAGGGGAGGTGAGGATAGGGCTGTAGATTAGATTTGGGGGAGGGGGAGGATAGGGCAGTAGATTAGATTAGGGGGGGGGGGAGTAGGGCAGTAGATTAGTTTTTAGGCGTAGGGGGGAGATTGGGCAGTAGATTAGATTAGGGGGGGGGGAGAGGGGAGGATAGGGCAGTAGATTAGATTTAGGTGGGGGGAGGAGGTAGGGCTGTAGATTAGATTAGGGGGGGGGGGTGAGGATAGGGCAGTAGATGTAGATTAGGGAGAGGGAGAGGGGGAGAGGAAAGCAGGTTTTAGGGCAGTAGATTAGATTAGGGGGGGGGGGGAGTTAGGGCAGATAGATTGATTAGGGGGGGGGGGGCGGGATGGGATGGAGAGAGGCTAGGGCTGTAGATTAGATTTAGGGGGGGCGAGGGGAGGGTTAGAGAGGTTCTTAGGGCAGTAGATTAGATTAGGGGGAGGGGGGGGGAAGGGCAGTAGATTAGATTAGATTGGGGGGGGAGGAGGATAGGGCTGTAGTAGATAGATTAGGGGGGGGAGGATTAGGGCGTAGATTAGGATTAGGGGGGGGGGGGGGGAGGATAGGGAGCTAGAGTAGTTTTAGGAGGGGGGGGGGGAGGTGGATAGGGCAGTAGATTAGATTTAGGGGGGGGGGGGGGAGGATAGGGCAGTAGAGTAGATTAGGGGGGGGGGTGGATAGGGCAGTAGATTAGATTAGGGTGGGGGGATGGGAGGATTTGGGCAGTAGATTAGATTAGGGGGAGGGGAGGAGGTAGGGCAGTAGTTGATTAGAATTAGGGGGGGGAGGAGGTAGGGCAGTAGATTTGTTAGGGGGAGGGCGGTAAGGGGGAGGGGGGGCTTAGGGCAGTAGATTAGATTAGGGGGGGGGAGGATAGGGGGGGTAGATTAGATTGGGGTGGGGTGGGGGAGGGGATAGGGCGTAGATTAGTTTTGGGGGGGGGAAAGGGCGGGCAGTAGAGTTGATTGGGGGGGGGGCGGGGGTAGGGGAGTAGATTTGATTGGGTGGGGGGGATAGGGCAGTAGTTTGATTAGGGGGGGGGAGGAGGGATTGTGGAGGAGGGGGGGGGGAGGTGGGCGTAGATTTGTTTAGGGGGGGGGGGGGGTAGGGCAGTTTGATAGATTAGGGGGGGGGAGGGGGGTTTTGGGGTTTTGGGGGAGTAGTTAGTTTAGGGGGGGGAGGGATAGGGCAGTAGATAGATTTGGGGGGGGGAGGGGAGGATAGGGCGTAGATTAGAAATTTGGGGGGGGGAGGGGTGAGGATTTTGGGCAGTATAGAGTAGATTAGGGGGGGGGGAGGGGAGGAAAGGGCAGTAGTTAGATTAGGGGGGGGGAGGTGGGCAGTAGTTGTTAGGGGGTGGGGAGGAGGGAGGAAGGGCAGTAGATTAGATTAGGGGGGGGGGGGTAGGGCAGTAGATTTGATTTGGGGGGGGGGGGATCTGGGGCCTATCTCCCCCCCCCCCCCCCCTAATCTAATCTACTGCCCTATCTCCCTCCCCCCTAATCTAATTACCCGCCCTATCTCCCCCCCCCCCCCTAATCTAATCTACTGCCCTATCTCCCCCCCCCTTAATCTAATACCCGCCCTATCTCCCCCTGCCCTATAAGGGAACACATACACTCCCCCTCCCTGCCCTATAAGGGCCATGAAATGAGCTGCTCTGAAGTTGGAATGTGTTTGACTGAGGCCAGCGAGCAGACCTCTTGCAAAACTACAAGTACTGGAGACAGGCAACTATACCCCTGCCCTATAAGGGAACACATACACCCCCCCCCTGCCCTATAAGGGAACACCCCCCCCCCCCTGCCCTATAAGGGAACCCATACACCCCCTGCCCTGTAAGGGAACCCATACACCCCTGCCCACTAAGGGAACCCATACACCCCCTGCCCTGTAAGGGAACCCATACACCCCCTGCCCTGTAAGGGAACCCATACACCCCCTGCCCACTAAGGGAACCCATACACCCCTGCCCTGTAAGGGAACCATACACCCCTGCCCTGTAAGGGAACACATACACCCCTGCCCTGTAAGGGAACCCATACACCCCCTGCCCTGTAAGGGAAACACCCCCCCCCCCTGCCCAGTAAGGGAACACAGAGCAGAAACCTCACCAGAACACTTACCGGTAGAGCCTGGGCAGGCACGAGAAAATCATGGCTTCATTATAAATGGGGTTCCTCTCTCCTCGCTTCACTGTCGACTTCTTCTTGCTGATCTTCTTCCCGTTTTGTAACAGGTACACCTTGACAAAGGGATCTGCACACACACACACACACACACACAGGCGCAATGTATGTTGGTTTGATAATGGGCCTGGTTCTCTAAGCAATTACTGCTATGCAAAAACTGAAACTTGGGGAGGAGCAAGTGCTCTGACCATGAGCTGTCCTGAGAAACAATTGATTGAATGCAATTGCTGACCCACTTCCCACACCCCCCACCAAATTGCAATGCTTGAATTAAGAAATCTAAAGTATGATACTGCACTTTGGCAAGCAATGCACTCCAGTCTGAATTTCTTGCAAAGAAACCGGCTGTAGCTATATTTATTTATTATTTTATATCGAGGATAATGGAATAAGCACCCGTGTGCTTTTTTACATCCAGTCCCCATGTGTATGCAGTTTTATAAATTCTGTCATCTGTTCCCACCAGCACATGATGGCCTACTCTTACAAAAAGCAGAACAGGATTTAACATGTGCGCAAGATGTTCTGGAAGACTTGGGGAGAGTGAAGTCAGCACTGATGTTAACTCCAGGGGAAAAATCCCCTGAAACGGGAATCGAACCCGGGGGTCATCAAATTGCAAATGCAATAATCTGACCACTAGGCTATCCCGTCCCCTTGCAGCACACTATTAGTAGGCCTTCGCTATCGCAGAAGTGAAGAACTTTTTCACACATTGTTGAGTCTGTTAAAATCAGCTTAAAATCAACACTGCAAAATAAACGTAATGAAAAGTACTGGGAAAGTTGTGTAGTTCTGCTTACTGAAAACAGAAAAATCCACCTGCAATGTCCGCTGTCATTACTCTGATAATAATAGATCATCAAAATCATAGACACGACAGAAAACTTCAAAAATTAACTGGGACTATTTTCTTTTCTTGGTTTCTGAATAATTGTGCTTGCTTCTC
>CM060333.1:2337282-2349782 GCA_030674155.1 Stramonita haemastoma | reverse complement strand
CCACATGTATTCGGGGTCAACAAGACAACAATAACAACAACAGCAAACAGCAGCAGCAGCAGCAAAACCAAATGGAAGTTCTTCAAAATTATAGTGGATTAAGGAATGTTTAGAGGGAGACAGAGTGGAGGGCTCAGCTGAGTGACCCCTAGAAAGTCGAGACAGAGGAAATGGGGAGAGCTGTTGAGAGGTCTTCCGTGGCCCTCGTCTGAAAGATATGGGATAGAAGAAGGAGGAGAGGAGAATTAGTCAAATAGTGCGGATGACGGTGATCAGCTTGATGGAAATGAGCGGATTTAAGGTTGTTGGTGTTTTCACCCCCCTCCCTCTTCCCATTCCTCGGCCAGAGCTCTGAAGGCTGGTTAACCTATGGTGAGATAGATTTTTGCCTATGCCACCGCTTCTTCCCCACTGATTAGGTATCCACATTCCAGCTTCAGTGTAATGTCATTAATTAGCCTACAACACTTATCCCCATCCGACACACACAGAGGGGGAAGTAGGCCTAACTGATACATTTCCAGTCTGAGTGCCCTCCCCTCTACCAGCAATGTAGGTGCAATCAAGCGGACGACAACAAGTAGAAGCTGATTTCCGGCCAGCAGATGGCGCTGAAAGGAAATGAAAGTCCGAGCATGCGCGTGGCTGGCTCGATTCACACCAATCAATTTCCGACACGGATGTTCCTACTTTCCTTTTTTCGCTGAATAGACAAGGGGAGCAGTGATGAGCCTTTAGAGATAAAGAAAAGAGCCCAAAGCAATCAAGAAAAAAAAAACAAATTCCTATTCAGAAAGATGTGCCTGAGCATTGTAAACAGAATCCAATCCACTCACACTATTTATATTCCTGCAATATTTGCTGCCTAAGCTTTTCACGAGGAAGGAGAATATCTCCGCCGACCAAAAAGCCACATCAGGGCAGTGACCACCTTAAAATTAACAATAACATCTCCGATTAAAACTGTGCAACTAAGATTAACAACAACAAAAGAAATTCAGGACTAAAACCCACTCTCCTGTCATCCTCCTGTCAATGCCTTAGCCAACCACAGGGGTCAACCCAGGATGGTCACAAAGAGCTAGAGGAAAAGAGAGACTCAGAATTGGAGAAGTTTCAGTAGAATTTGTTACATTTTAGTCGGTACGTAAAAGAAAAATAATAAACCGAAGAATAATGCGACCCCTGTTCATTAAAAGAAGAATATAGAGTAAAGGGGGGGGGGGGGGGGGAAGACAGGTATTTAAAAAATTTTTATTAAAAAAAACACCTGTCTACAGGTAGGTAGGTAGGTTGGTATGCAAGTAGGTAGGTAGGTAGGTAGGTAATAGATAGATAGATAGATAGATAGATTAGATAGATAGATAGATAGATAGATAGATAGATAGATAGATAGATAGATAGATAGATAGATAGATAGATAGATAGACAGGAGGCAGGCAGGCAGGCAGACACAGACAGACACATAGTAGATAGATAGATAGATAGATAGATAGATAGATAGATAGATAGATGTAGATAGATAGATAGATAGATAGATAGATAGATAGATAGATAGACAGACAACAGGCAGATAGACAGACAGACAGACAGACAGACAGACAGACAGGACAGACAGATAGATAGATAGATAGATAGATAGATAGATAGATAGATAGATAGATAGATAGATAGATAGATAGATAGATAGATCGCTAAATATAGATAGCTGGATGGATAAAGAAAGAGCAGAGACAGAGACAGAGAGAGACAAAGATTAAGACAGAGACAGCGACAAAGATCGAGACAAAGTTTGAGACAGATCAAGGCAGATTTATTGGATAAATTAGACTCCAAGCCAGAGAAACACAGTCACTTAATCTCTCTTAAAATCAAAATGACAATGGAATCTCCAAACAAATAGACAGACAGACAAAGGAAAGTGGAAACCAAACAAATAGACAAGTGGAGACCAAACAAACAAACAGACAGACAAAGTGGAAACCAAACAAACAAATGGCTAACAGACTGCACCAGGACAGACAAGCATGTACACACAGAGAACTGAACAGACAACAACAGCCAGCTAAATAAAGCTAACAAAAAACATCTTTTCAAGGGCATACCCACAAACCCTCATTAAAAGAAAAAAAAGAAAACATACAGAAAGGGATGTAATCCAAAAGCTACCTCTACGTCTGAATGTTATCTAAAAGTAACCCTAAATGCCGGGATGTTATCAAAAGTTAACCCTAAATACCGGAGTTATCTAAAAGTTAACCCTAACTGCCGGAATGTTATCTAAAAGTTAACCTAAATGCCGGATGTTATCTAAAGTACCCTAAATACCGGGAAGTATCTAAAGTTAACCCTAACTGCCGGAATGTTATCTAAAAGTTAACCCTAAATGCCGATGTTATCTAAAAGTTACCCTAATACCGGGAAGTTATCTAAAGTTAACCCTAACTGCCGAATTATCTAAAAGTTAACCTAAATGCGGATGTTTCTAAAAGTTAACCCTAAGTGCCGGGATGTTGTCTAAAAGTTAACGCTAAGTTCCGGGATGTTATCTCAAAGTCAACCTATAGTGACCTCCCCCCCCCCCTTCCCCATCTTTACAAGCCATGCTCTGTGCAACCAAGCAGATGAACCCAAACAACAGGCAACTTCCGGCCTGCAAATGGCGCTGAGCGGAAATGGACGAAAGTACGGACATGCGCGTGGCAGGCCTGATTAACAAGGTCGATATGGGAAGAATCAGCCCGGGCCAAACAGCCTGCTCGGTTAGTGATGCAGACAAGGCACCAAGGCCTATCGTAACATGGCGCTGTGGTTTGACATGTGATGGCCCAGGATTGTCTTCAGCCATGACAAGCTCGAGGTTAGAGCAATCTGATTCTCCATCAAAGGCGAGAACAAAGCTCTTCTAAAAGCGGAGTATGGCTGCCTAAAATCATGGAGATGTACTTTTTTCCTTCTTCTCTCTGAGGTTTCACCATTAGTAGATTTTACATATATGATCGTTTTGCCCGTTCGTTTATTCTTTTATTTCGAGGATAAGGAATTACGCACTCTGTGTGCTTTTTTTTTTTTTTTTTTAACAGTGTCCCCATATGTCTTCAGCTTTGTCAATTCTTCATCCTTTCCCACCCAACAATGGCTTACTCTTTTTAAAAGCGGAACGGGTTTTAACATGTGCGCAAGATGTTATGCGTGCGTTCGCACACTGGACCTCGGTTTATAGTCTCAGCCAAAGGACTTGGGGGGGAGGGGGGGGGGGGGGGGGGGGCTGGACTCGGCACTGATGTTAATTCCAGAGGGAAAAAATCTTCTTGAACGAGATTCGAACCAGGGTCAGCAGATCACGAGCCCATTACCCTGACCACCAAGCTATCTCCCCCCCTCCCCCCCCCCTCATGAAGGTAGCTGCGTTCTGACGTGTGGGATTTGGGGTGTACTTTAGGAAACACCCTTACACACAAACGTATCCAGTAAACTACAGTTATAGCCTCGCAGCGATTCCAGGCGAGATGAGTGAGACAGGGAGATTCAAGATTCAAAAGATTCAAGATTCAAGATTCAAAAGATTCAAGATTCAAAGATTCAAAAGATTCAAGATTCAAGATTCAAAAGATTCAAGATTCAAGATTCAAAAGATTCAAGATTCAATATTCAAGATTCAAAAGATTCAAGATTCAAGATTCAAAAGATTCAAGATTCAAAAGGTTCAAGATTCAAAATATTTTACTGCCATTTAAGTCATGCAGACTTATTTGACACAACAAAACACAGTTTTAATCGTCTTTCTGCCCAAAATGATGTCCACTAAAAGACATGTTGCATTCTTCTTCTCTTTTTCTCTTGCGCATAACATCTTGCGCACATGTAACCGTTCCGCTTTTAAAAAGAGTAAGCCATTGTGTGCCAGTGGCAGTAAGTTCTAGATCTGCTCCAGGTAAAAAAAAAGAGAAAAAAGGTCTGCTCCGAGGTGTTAATCTGAGGAATGCTCAACAATAACAGCACCACCAGTGTCCAAAATGGACGATCTGGTCCCTCTTTTCAATAAACAGACAGAGGGGAGGAGAAGAAAGAGCGATGAGGATTAGGGGGAGGAGGGGGGGGAGGTGAGAGAAAACGGTTTTTTTTTTGGTTGGGAACGAAGTGTTTGGATATCATGAAAGGACAGGACATAAGAACAAATCACTGTTGGCGAACTTCGGAGCTCTAGCCGAGAAAGAACTCCCCCCCCCCCAAATTCACCCCCCCCCCCTCCGGCAAAAAAAAAGAAAAGAAATCCGTAGTATCTTTAAATTTTACCTTTAAATTTTACCTAGTAGTATCAACCTACGAGCAGGCTACTCACTGCCTTTTTCCATCACTCCTCGCCTTCCCCTCCCCCCCCCTCACCCTGACCCCAAACTCCCCAGTGTCCTTTTTCTTTCAAATGACCAGACTGAAAAAAGAACCTAACCACCCTTTCAACCCAACACCATAGTCTTTCCCTTTAATGTCATGAGCCATTTAGCCCAGCATGCAATCATGCTATGGTAGGGTGGAAATGGGGAGTGGAACATGAAGCCAGTGTGTGTGTGTGTGTTGTGTGTGTGTGCGTGTGTGTGTGTGTGTGTGTGTGTGTGTGTGTGTTGTGTGTGTGTGTTTGTGTGTGTGTGTTGTGTGTGTGTGTGTTGTGTGTGTGTGTTTGTGTGTGTGTGTGTGTGTGTTGTGTGTGTGTATGTTGTGTGTGTGTGTGTGTGTGTGTGTGTGTGGTTGTGTTGTGTGTGTGTGGTGTGTGTGTGTGGTGTGTGTAGTGTGGTGTGTGTGTTGTGTGTGAGTGTGTAGGTGTAGTGGTGGTGTGTGTGTGTGTGCAGCGTGCGTGCGTGTGTGTGTGTGTCGTGTGTGTGTGTGTGTCGTGTGTGTGTGTAGGTGCGTGTGTGTGTGTTTGTGTGTATAGGTGCGTGCGTGTGTGTGGTGCGTATGTGCTGGCGTGCGTGCGTGCGTGTGTAGGTGGTGTGTGTGTATTTGTTTGTGCGTGCGTGCGTGTTTTGATCAATAAGGACATGGATTTATCAGTACATGAAGAGGAAAAGGGTGGGAGAGAATAAGGTCAACGCATATGTGAGTTTTTTTTTTTCAGACCAAACCAGTGCAGATTGCTTGAAAGTGGAGGAGATAGGAGATTGGGGAGAGAGAAGGGAGAGGGAGGGGAGGGAAAGAAAAAGGAGGGAAAGAAGTGGAGGAAGGGAGAGAGGTAAAGAACGGAATTGGAAGAGAGAGAGAGAGAGAGAGAGAGAGAGAGAGAGAGAGAGAGAGAGAGAGAGAGAGAGAGAGAGAGAGAGGAGAGAGAGAGAGAGACAGAGACAGAGAGAAGAGAGACAGAGAGACAGAGAGAGAGAGGAAAGAGAGAGAGAGAGAGAGAGGAGAGAGAGAGAGAAGACAGACAGAGAGAGACAGACAGACAGACAGGACAGACAGGACAGACAGACAGACACAGACAGACAGACAGACATACAGACACAGACAGACAGACAGAGAGAGAAAGGCAAGACAGAGAGAGAGAGAGAGATAGAGACGGAGACAGAGACAGACAGACAGACAGATAGACAGACAGACAGACTGAGACAGATAGACAGAGATAGGCAAGAGAGAGAGAGAGAGAGAGAGAGAGAGAGTAGAGAGAGAGAGAGAGAGACAGAGACAGAGACAGAGACAGAGACAGAGACAGAGACGACAGAAAGGGAGACAGAGAGGGAGACAAAGAGACAAAAGAGAGAAGAGAGACACAGAGAGAGACAGGGATAGAGAGAACAGAGACAGAGACAGAAGACAGACAGACAGGAAGTAAAGGCACAGACAACACAAGGGAGCAGGCAGGATAGGGAGGGGGGGGGGGGGGGGGGGGGGCAGAACCAGACTGATAAACATTCAGAACAGGCAAGTCAGTTACGCAGCAAAAAAACAAACAAACCCAAACAAAAACAAAACACAATGGATACAAGGGCGTACAAACCTGTCTGGCAGGATGGATAGACTCACAGACATACAGACAGACAAGACCGTCTGAATCCATCAGTTCTCCCCATCCCCCCCCCCTCCCCCCTCCGGAAAAAAAATCAGAAAAAATCCCTGAAGCCCCCTTATTCCTGCAATCTATCCAATACCCCCCCCCCCCTCCCCACTCCGTGTTTTGTGCTCCCCTCCCCCTCACCGAAAAAAACAAAACAAAACTAATACAAAAATCCTAAAGCAAAAACAACGCACCATAGCTATCAATGCAGTAAAAACAAAATTGATAAATAGATGAACGAATAGATATAAAAGAATAAAACTCTAAACCCTAACAAAACATACACACCAGCATTGGCCGAGCACTTGAAACAATACAAGGCGAGCATTTTCCTTCTTTATCCCTGTACCTGTCACCATTAGTCTGGGTAGGCTACATTATAAACCTCCCATTTCCATCAAACTTTCTCAAACTCCTTTTTCTTTCAAGTTCCATACTAAAAAGAAAGGAAATTTCTACTTCTGCTTCTTACTTTTTCATCCTTTTTCTCCTTCTCTGTCAAACTCTCCTTCTTTCCTTTTTTTGTTCTTCTTGTTCTTGTTCTTGTTTCTTGTTCTGTCTTCTTGTTCTTGTTCTTCTTGTTCTTGTTCTTGTTCTTCTTGTTCTGTTCTTGTTCTTCTTGTCTTGTTCTTGTTCTTCTCCTCTCCTCCTCCTGCTCCTCCTTCTCCTCTTCCTTCTCCTCCTCCTTCTCCTCCTCCTCCTCCTCTTCCTTCTCCTCCTCCTTCTCCTCCTCCTTCTCCTCTTCCTTCTCTTCCTCTGCTCCTCCTCCTCTCCTCCTCCTGCTCTCCTCTGCTCCTCCTTCTCCTCCTCCTTCTGCTTCCTCCTCCTTCTCTTCCTCCTTCTCTGCTCCTCCTCCTGCTCTCCTCCTCCTTCTCTCCTCTTCTGTCCTCTCTCTTCTCCTCTCCTTTCTGCTCTCCTCTGCTCTCCTCCTGCTCTCTCTGCTCTCCTTCTCTCCTCCTCTGTCTCCTCTGCTCCTCTCCTTCTCCTCCTCCTCTGCTCCTCTTCTTCTCCTCCTTCTCCTCCTCCTTCTCCTCCTCCTTCTCCTCCTCCTTCTCTTCCTCCTGCTCCTCCTCCTGCTCCTCTCCTGCTCCTCCTTCTTCACCTTCTTCTCCTTCTTCTTCTTCTTCTCTCTTCTTCTTTACATTCTTCTTCTTCTTCTTCTCTTCTTCTTCTTTACATTCTTCTTCTCTTCTTCTTCTGTTCTTCTTCTTCTTCTCTTCTTCTTTCTTTTCTTCTTCTTCTCCTCCGCATGCTTTCTCTTCTCGGCATTATTTTCCTTCTTGTTCTTGTTCTTCTCCATCCTCCTCGTCGTCGTCGTCGTCCTCATCCCCTCCTCTTCTTCTTCTTCCTCTTCTTCGTCGTCAAACGCTCAGACAGCATCTACTGTTGTCTTTTTGAATGGCACGAGCTCTAGCATGTAATGATAGGGAAGGGAGGGAGGGAGGGAGGGAGGGGGTGTGGAGGGGATGGAGCATGCAAGCAATTTTCATGGGATCGATAATGACACGGGTTCGTTATTACAGGAGGAAGAAGAAGAGGAAAAAACTAACTGGAAATTGGGGGGGGGGGGGGGGGGGGGGGGGGGGGGGGTCAAGCATCTGTGTTTTCGGACCATAACCTGCATACTTTCAAGAGATGGTCATTGGGAAGAGAGAGGGGGGACTAAAGGAGAGGGGGAGAGGGGAGGAGAGAGGAGAGGAGAGAGAGGGAGAGAGAGAGAGAAGGGAGAGAGAGGAGAAGAGAGGAGAGTAGGGAGAGATGGAGGAAGGAGAGAAGAGAGATGGAGAGAGAGAGAGGGGGAGAAGAGAGGGGGGGGGGGGGGGGGACTAAAAGAGGAGGGTAGAGAAAGAGAGAGGGAGAGAGAGGGGGAGAACGATAGAGAGCCAGGGAGGAAGAGGGAAATCAGACAGGGTTAGGGATCAGAGAGGGGGGGGGAGAGAGAGAGAGAGGAGAGAACACTGAACACTGAACACTGAAATGATTTAATTGCACATCGGCCTTAGGCCACAATACAATATGGGGGAAAAAAAAGAAAGAAAGTAGGCAAAATATCTGACATAACAGGACATATATGAATTCTACAATCACTGGTTGACTTAAGCTTATACATCTCATACCCGCTACAGTTCAAATCTTCAGGACAGTTGTCTAACCACAATTTACATTTCACTTTCACTGTAATGATTTGAATCATAGACATTGTATAGAAGTGGGAAATAAGGAAAAACATAGTCATGATACATTCTTGATAATACGCGATATAGATAGAGGTGAGCGTGTTCAGACAGACGTACATCACATGATTACTTAATAGACTTATAGTATTTTTTCCGCCTATTGATTGCATGGAAAAACAAATTTAGATAAATTGTATCTGTGGATAGGATCAGTGGCTCTAAGTAGCAAATGCAAAGAAAGTTCTTTTGATTCTCTTAGGAATTTTACTCTTAAATCTTCATTACACAGCACAAAATAAACACAAAATGGTTTTCGTTTTCAATTTGGTTCTTACAAAATGGACAGAATTTATCTTGAACAGATTCACTTATAGCGATGTACATTGTTATTAAGTGGGAGTAACATTAAACCTTAATTGCGTAATGGCAACACGAAGACAATAATTTTCAACATCTAGTACATAACTTTCTTTTTCGAGAGAGAGAGAGAGAGAAGAGAGAGAGAGAGAGAGAGAGTGGGAGAGAGATGGGAGAGGAGAGGGAGTGAGAGGAGAGAGAGAGGGAGAGAGAGAGGAGAGATGAGAGAGAGAGAGGGAGAGAGAGGAGAGAGAGAAGAGAGAAGAGAGAGAGAGAGGAGAGAGAGGAGAAGAGAGAGAGGAGGAGAGAGGAGAGAGAGGAGAAGAGAGAGAGAGAGGAGGGGAGAGAGAGAGAGGAGAGAGAGATGAGAGAGGAGAGAGAGAGAGAGAGAGGAGAGGAGACGAGGAGAGAGAGAGAGAGAGAGAGAGGAGAGAGAGAGGAGGAGAGAGAGAGAGGAGAGAGAGAGAGGAGAAGAGAGAGAGGAGAGAGAGGGGAGAGAGGGAGAGAGAGGAGGAGAGAGGAGAGGAGGAGAGAGGAGACGAGAGAGAGAGAGAGGAGAGAGAGGAGGAGAGGAGAGATGAAGGAGAGAGAGAGAGATGAGAGAGAGAGGAGAAGAGAGAGAGAGAATGAGGAGAAGAGAGAGATAAGAGAGAGAAAGAGAGAAGACAGACAGACAGACAGACAGAGAGACGAAGAGAAGAGAAGAGAGAGAGAGAAGAGAGAGAGGAGGAGAGAGAGAGAAGAGACAGAGAGAGACAGAGAGAGAGACAGAGAAGAGACAGACAAAGGCAGAGAGACAGAGATAGAAAGGAAGATGGAGGGGGGGGGGGGGGGGTAGACAGACTGATAAACATTCAGATTTTTAGAATAGGGAAGCCGGTAAACGGTTAAAACATATGATAGCTAAAAAGGCTAACAAGAAAAAGCCTTGTTTAGTAGAAGGATGTGCGGACTCACAGACAGGCAGACAGACAGACAGACAGACAGACAGACAGAACAGACAGACAAAAAGACAAAGACAGACAGACATAGTCTGAATGCATTCACTTCTCCCAATTCTTTAAAAGTAAATCCCCCTCCCGATGAAGCTCCTATTTCCACACCCTATGCTATACCTCCACTCCCCTTTCAAAGAACCCCCCCCACCCCCACCATACCATAGCCACAAATGAACTAAAAATTGATTTTATTTTTTTTCCTTGGCTAGAGCTGCGAAGATCACCAGTGATGAGATTTTTGCGTTTGTGACCGTTCTTGGGGGTAGCCACAATCCGACTGCAGGGATGAATACAAAACAAATCGATAATTCTTTTTACCGTTCTCCCTCCAAATCCTAACGATACACAAAAGCACGCGGCTAAGTATGTGGAGCTATTCCTTTACGTTAAATCTTGTTCCGTTTTTCGTAAGAGTAGGCCA
The DNA here is from genome assembly GCA_030674155.1 of Stramonita haemastoma. Taxonomy (NCBI): domain Eukaryota; kingdom Metazoa; phylum Mollusca; class Gastropoda; order Neogastropoda; family Muricidae; genus Stramonita; species Stramonita haemastoma. The sequence continues at coordinate 2,339,786 of CM060333.1, read as the reverse complement.
TTGTGTGCCGGTGGGGAACAGATGACAATATTAAAAAAAACTGCATACACACGGGGACTGGGTGAAAAAAACCCCACATGATTGCTTGTTCATTATCCTCGATATAAAAATAAAATAAATGAATAAACAAAAATAAAATTATACGAGCATCTTTAGTCATTGAACCAGTACCTATTATCCTAGACAAGCTACTGTCTACCCACCTCCATCACCCCCACCCCCCCCCCCCCCCCCCCCCTCTGTCTGCCTTCTTTCATTAACTCTGTTTTTTCTTTCCAAGTTCCAGACTGAAAAAAAAATCCTCTTTTAATGCCACGAACTATTTAGCCCATCATGCAATCATAGAGAGAAGGAGGCTGGGGTGGGGAGATGAGACATGAGGGTAGTTTACCTGTGATCCATGATGACATGGGTTTATTAGTATAGTTTGGGGGGGGGGGGGGAGGTGGGGTGTGGTGGAATTAAGGTCAACGTACTCTGTGAGCTTTCTGTCAAAATTACAGTTTGAAGAAGAAGAAGGTTTTGTGTGGTAGAGAGAAGAGACAGAGACAGAGAGAGAGACAGAGACAGAGACAGGAGAGAAGAGACGAGAGAGAAGAAGAGGGAGAGGGGAGGAGAGGGAGAGAGAGGGGAGAGGAGAGGAGGATAAGATGAATGTCAGGGAGGAGTTTGGAGGTAGAGATAGGGAGGGGTGGTGTGGGGTGGTGGTGTTGTGTGGTTGTGTGGAGGTTGGTGGGAGGTGGGGGGTGTGGAGAGGAGGAGAGAGAGAGGAGGCGGGGGAGGATGGGGAGGAGAGAGGACGAGAGGAGGCGAGAGTGTGTGAGTGGAGTGAGTGAGTGTGTATGGTGTGTGTGTGTGTGTGTTGTGTGTGTGTGTGTGTGTGTGTGTGTGTGTGTGTGTGTGGTGTGTGTGTTGTGTGTGATGTGTGTGTGTGTGTGTTGTGTGGTGCGCTGCGCGCACGTGCACGTGTGCGCACTTTTGCTTTGGTCGCTACTTTCCCCTCTCTCATTTGTTTTAGCTGAAAATGTAAAGAACGCCCTTATTCTATTGAAAATGAATTAAAACGAGTGGACTGCAAGGGCCATAGCTCGATACACATGTTATATATATGTTTATATCTATTTCCGAATTCTATGAAACGGATGGCAGCATTCACAAAACGGCATGCTTACGGGGACTGTTTGTAAAAAAAAAAAAAAAAAAAATGCTCATGGGTGCTTATTCCATTATCCTAAAAAAAGAATGTATTATGAATAAAGCAAGTCTAAAAAAACACAATTTTCTCAACTTTCTATCTCCTTCCTCCCCCTCTCTCTCTCCCCCTCTCTCTCTATGTCTGTCTGTCTGTCTTTCTGTCTCTGTCTCTGTCTCTCTCTCTTTAAAAAAAATCCAATGTTACTGTTCAGATTATTTCTCTCTCTCTCTCTCTCTCTCTCTCTCTCTCTCTCTCTCTCTCTCTCTCTCTCTCTCTCTCTCTCTCTCCAGCCATTTCCGTCTACGTGCTCAGTTTGTTCAAGTCTTCTGTAGATAAAATCTAAATGGCAACCAACTTCCGGCCACAGAGGGCGCTAACAGGAAATGACGTTGGCATCCAACATGGCGGTGGCCCTAGTTCCACAGGCTAATGGCCAAGCAGGATCTCCCCCTTTTTCTCTTTTCAGTTTTCCCTGAATTTTTATCTACATTAGACTACTGTTGTACAGAGCATTGAGGGAGAGGAGAGAGGGGGAGAGAGAGAGGAGAGGGAGAGAGAGAGAGGAGAGAGAGAGAGAGAGAGAGAGAGAGGAGCAGAAGAGAGAGAGAGAGAGACAGAGAGAGAGAGAGAGAGACGAAGGAGAGAGAGAGGAGAAGGGGGGGGGGGGGGGGGAGAGACAAAGAGCTATCTTTCCTTTTTTCAGTGCATCTATCTTGACATTAATGTTCTGGTCAGCTGCGGACTAGGTGCTGTGAATACATATCTGTCTCCATTGTTCGAATAATTGTCAATGTATCCAGTTGGAGATAATGCGTTTTATTTGTGATGGGGTGGTAAGTAGATTATCTCCCATGTGATCAGAGCCGACGATCGCAGCATCGTGTTTCTATTTAGAGACACACTGTGAATTGTCGATGCTGTTTCCTTGGGTAGTGGTCGAAAAGCCTCCGCTGCATACTCTTCGCCTTCACGGTGAAATGGTTTTAATGCCACCTCTTTATAGAGGTTACATCCTAATCTGCTTGGCTGTGCCGTACTCCCGAGGTTTGTGCAGAGATGGGGACATCAAATAGTCCTATTTGTTACAAGTGGGATTATTAGTAGTAGACAGCAGTTGTTAAAACTACTGGTTTTCCAGCATCAGATATGCCGGCCAGGTAGCGTACCCATGGATGGGGTAAAAGACCCAAGTAGGAATATGTTTTGTGGATAGTAGTAATTTCAGGAGCTGCTGGTTTTCAGCATCAAAATATATGCTGGCTAGGTAGCGTACCTCGGGACGTGGTACAAGTTGGCCGGTGGTGGATGT
>CM060333.1:2309782-2312282 GCA_030674155.1 Stramonita haemastoma | reverse complement strand
CAGCAATCCATGTCACTGTCACGTCACGGGTTTGAAGCTCTACCGGTAAGCTACCCTGCCTCGTAGAGGGTTGCCCAGTGGATAGAAAGCAACAGGGAGTGAATGGAGCAAAGGGCAGGGGGGTTGGGGCGTGGAGGGGGGGGGGGTTGGGGCGTGGAGGGGTGGGGTGGGACAGATCAGGAACAGTACAGGTCGCTGGCCACACCAGTACAGCCGCCAAGGGTTAAGTTCTGACACGAACAGTGACAGCAAGTCAGTTTGTACACACGTACTTACCATCTGTAAAAGGAGGGAGATAGGTGGGGAGTAGTGTGGTGGGGTAAGTGTAGGGAAGGGGGAGGAGGTTTAGGGGGAGGAGTATGGTGGGGGGGGGGGGTAGGTTAGGATGGAGGAGGTTTGGGGGGGAGTATGAATGGGGGTAGGATTAGGATGGAGGAGGTTAGGGGAGGAGTATGATGGGGGTAGGTTAGGATGGTGGAGGTTTAGGGGGAGGAGTATGGTGGGGGTAGGTTAGGATGGAGGAGGTATAGGGGGAGGAGTATGATGGGGGTAGGTTAGGATGGTGGAGGTTAGGGGAGGAGTATGGTGGGGTAGGTTAGATGCAGAGGGTATTTGGGGAGGAGTATGATGGGGTAGGTTAGGATGTGGAGGTTAGGGGGAGGAGTATGGTGGGGGTAGGTTAGGATGGAGGAGGTTTAGGGGGAGGAGTATGATGGGGGGGTAGGTTAGGATGGAGGAGGTTTAGGGGGAGGAGTATGATGGGGGTAGGTTAGGATGGAGGAGGTTTAGGGGGAGGAGTATGATGGGGGTAGGTTAGGATGGAGGAGGTTTAGGGGGATGAGTATGGTGGGGGTAGGTTAGGATGGAGGAGGTTTAGGGGGAGGAGTATGGTGGGGGTAGGTTAGGATGGTGGAGGTTTAGGGGGAGGAGTATGGTGGGGGTAGGTTAGGATGGTGGAGGTTTAGGGGGAGGAGTATGGTGGGGGTAGGTTAGGATGGAGGAGGTTTAGGGGGAGGAGTATGATGGGGGTAGGTTAGGATGGAGGAGGTTTAGGGGGAGGAGTATGATGGGGGTAGGTTAGGATGGAGGAGGTTTAGGGGGAGGAGTATGATGGGGGTAGGTTAGGATGGAGGAGGTTTAGGGGGAGGAGTATGGTGGGGGTAGGTTAGGATGGAGGAGGTTTAGGGGGAGGAGCATGATGGGGGTGGATGTAGGGGGGGAGGGAGTTCCCCCAGCTGTAAATGGGTATCTTCCCTCTTAAGGGTGAGGGAAGGTAAAGCAGCAGAGGGAGAGGAGACAGGTACAGGGAGAGGAGGGAGTAACTAAGGGTAGAATGATGGGGAAGTGGTTAAGGCCAGGGGGAGGGGGGAGGTTAAGAAAGAAAAATGGTAGGTCAGGGAGGAGGTGAAGATGTGGGGAGAGGGAGGGGACAGGGTGGAGGTGAGAGGTAGGTTAGAGGGAGGAAGGGAGTCAGTTAGGGGAAAACAGGACAGAATACGGAGTGGTTACATTCGTCAAGGTCTGCAACAAGTGAGTCATATTTCTTTAAGCATCAAATTTAATGGGGAATAGATGAACAATATGCAACATGGCAGGATTGTAGAGGGTGGTCCAAAGCATGTGTATGCTAAAACACATGTTGTCACCCTTATTTGCAGGTTTTGTCCAATATCATTGCATTAACAGCTAGACACACCCAAAAATGACAAACAAACAAACGAAAAACAAAAAAACAAACAGCCGGGGCATTTTTGTATGTTACTAGGTTTCTTATTCTGTTATCGTCGATATAAAAGATTAAATAAATAAATAAATAAATAAAATAAAATGTTACTATGTGAGCATCAATTTTTAAAAAAATATATAAAAATAAAAAAAAAGAGCTGGAGTGGGGGGGGGGGGGGGGGGGGGTAGAGATAGAGAAATAAGACTACTCTCTAAAATTGCTGAACGCACATCGGCCTTTGGCCACAACAGGTTTCAAGGTAGAAAGAGGAAAATAAATAACACTAACGAGAGGCTCACTTAATCATAACTTCTCACAAGCTTCGTTTAGATCTTGGCGACACATCAATGTACACCCATACATGCATATTATTTTCATAATGACGAATAATGTGGTGACGGAGAAAAAAATTCGTGCACACACAGTTCAGATGTCATCATTTATTTACCCTGCTTCTTAGAAGACTACCTGTATCTAATATTACCTGGAAATAAATCGATAATGACGTAATACTTGATATTGTTGTTTTTCTGTCCCATGAAATAAAAAATCAAGTACAACATACATCGACTTAGTTAAAAAAAATCGTAATTCACATACTGCTGTGTCTTAAGAAAAAAAGTCCTCACTTAATACAGTTTTGCCAGCCATTAGTTGATACAATGCAATCACATTTCTTCATAGATATGCAAAAACAACAACAGTTACATATTGTGCATATAGCATTAACTGCTGCCATGAGAACGACAAGACAACGACAATGGAAAGATAGAG
>CM060333.1:2302282-2307282 GCA_030674155.1 Stramonita haemastoma | reverse complement strand
ATCAAATCAATCAATCAAATCTCTCTCTCTCTCTCATCGCTCGTCGCCCCCCTCATCTATCTCTATCTCTGTCTCTGTCTCTTTTTCTAACCACTAGGGTAATGGGCTATCAAAAGATTCCTGATAAGCAATAAGAATGCAGGAGGAATCTAAGCTGAGGGTGAGATGGGGCTCTGTGGTGTGTGTGTGTGTGTGTGTGTGTGTGTGTGTGTGTGTGTGTGTGTGTGTGTGTGTGTGTGTGTGTGTGTATGTGTGTGTGTTGCTTGTGTGTGTGTGTGCGCTTGTGTGTGTGTGTGTGTGTGTGTGTGTGTGTGTGTGTGTGTGTGTGTGTGTGTGTGTGTGTGTGAGAGGAGAGAGATTGTGAGTGTGTGTGTGGTGTGTGGTTGTTGTGTGTGTGTGTGTGTGGTGTGGAGAGAGAGAGAGAGAGAGAGAGAGAGAGAGAGAGAGAGAGGAGAGAGAGAGAGAGAGAGAGAGAGAGAGAAGAGAGAGAGAGAGAGGAGAGAAGAGAGAGAGAGAGAGGAGAGAGGAGAGAGAGAGAGAGACTTCAGACTTCAGACTTCAGATGATTTATTCATTTAAGGCCACAGCCCATATGAAGGGGGGCAGAAAAAAAAAAAGCAATTCATATATTTATACCAAATACAAAAACAGCAAGCAATACTTTGATATTTCCACACAAGATAACCTAAGACATAAGTTTTTCTCTTAACTGAAAAGCCTTATATAAAAATAGAGCCAGATTTTGAACAGTTTTATCATGGACTGATGCCATCAGCAAACCTAACCGGAATAAACAAGGTCGGGCATAGAATTTCTCAGGAATGAATTTTACACGTAACTTAGTGAGAGCAGGACACTTCAAAACAAAATGGACTTCGTCTTCAACTGATTCTTTACATAGTGGGCATAACATATCGGTAGCAGATATTCTTCTATAGCGGAGAGCATGTGCAGAAATGTCCGAAATGCCACATCGAAATCTGGTTAGAACTAATCTCAAGTGCTTATCCATGTTTACTGAAAGGTATTTCTTTACTACATGTGTTGAACTATAAACCCTGTATATATCAAATCTATCACTAGTGTTGATATGGTTTTCCCACTTTTGCCATCTACAATCTACCATTCTCTGACGAAGAGTTTTAATAAATGCATTTGTTTGTCCTACACCCTGGTATAGCCATGCATACCCAAGTCCCAGTTCAGATAAACATATTCGTATATTAGAAACCCAATTAACTTTACCCTTTGCATCTAAATCAAGCAACATGTTGTATGCCTTTCGTGGTAGCCTATCGTTATTCATCTTTAATAATTTAAACCAATACTGTATGCACCTAACTGCAGAATTAATTGAAAATAGGGTATCTGTTTGTTTCTCCATATACTAAATCATTTGGTGTTTTCTTTCTAACCCTAAAAACCTTTTCAGTCCAAACAAATGAACAGACTCACAGAGCTCAGCAGCTTTTACATCTAGGCCCCACAATTCAGAACCATACTGCATTATAGGCTGTACTTGCATAATCAAATATCTTAACAAAAAGTTGTAGAGAGTTATTGTTTAACACAAACAGTTTCTTCATAATCTGAAAACAGGGCATTCTTTGCTTTACTAGATAGGTCCCTACAAGCAGCTGCAAAACTTAAACGAGTAGAAAATAGTATACCTAAATATTTGTAAGCATTTACAATAGGCATTGGAACATTGTCATAAAACCATTTTTCTCTTGCTGCTAGGTGACCTCCCTTTCTAAATACTATGATATTGCTCTTATTCAAGTTGACTTTCAGTTCCAATTCACTAGCTGCAATCTTTAAGTTGTTGAGCTGAGTTTGCAAGCCAATCACTGTCTCAGAAAAACAAAACAATATCATCAGCCAGTAATAAAATAAACAATTCAGTAGGATCAGTTGTGAATCTGGCACCATGCCTTCCTTTTTCAATTAGCTGTTCTGCTAGTTCATTTATAAATATCGTGAACAGGACAGGACTACATACATCTCCCTGTTTTACTCCTCTGCTACAATTTATATAATCAGTAAGCATATTGCCACATCTAACTCTAGTTTTACTTTATTATACATACTTTTGATACATTTAAAGAGGTTTTCCTTGAATTCCATGCTTTATCAAAAATAGGCCACAACAAATTTCTGTTTATAGAATCAAAAGCTTTTTCAAAGTCGATAAAAGCCACATACAATTTTCGATTTCAAAGAGAACTGTTTCTGTATTAATGCTAAAAGAGTAAACATGTGGTCAATGGTTGAGTATCCATGTTTAAATCCAGCCTGGTGTTCACCGGTAATATCATTTTGTGTTACATATTCTTGAAGCCTTCTGTTGATAATTGTACTAAATACTTTACTACTAATATCTGAAAGTGAAATTCCTCTATAGTTATTTGTGTCATTTACAGTTACCTTTTTTATAAAGTGGAAAAATCACAGATTCAGACCAGCCTCAGGAAAAATACCTTTATCAAACAGAGTGTTGAGAAATTTTACAAAAAAATCAACTATTTGTTGGCAAGGAGCTTTTTAAAAATTCCCCAATAATCCCATCTGGACCTGCAGCTTTGCGATTTTTCAATTTTCGAAGTCCAAACAAGACTTCTTCTTGGGATATTGGACGGTCCATGAAATCATGCTCTTGTTCAAGAAAATCACAGTCACTGTTATCGCTCACTGAATCCTTATCTAATAACCCTTTGAAATGGTGAAACCATTCATCAACAGAAATATTATTTTTAGTGCCTTTCTTCTTAAAAGAAATCCTGTTCATGTGAGCCCAGAAAATCTTGCTGGCTATTTATACTAGATACTAGTTTATCCAACATAGCTTTATTGAACATCTTTTTCTTTGTAATTAATGTATTTTTGTATTCCCTTCTAGCTCTAACATACAAATCTTTATCTTCTTTATTCTTTGAATGCCTGAATCTTCTTAACAAACTGCGAACTCTCCTTCTGCTCTCCAAACATACCTCATCGAACCAACCTTGCTGATGTCTATTTTGATCAATCCTAATTTTCTTCTTCATGCATAATGCACATTCTCTAATACAGTCATTAAATAGCTCTAAAGCATCGTTAGCATTCACATCAATCATGTCTATTGCAAAATTAAAAATCTATTTTGCATGTTTTCTTCATGTAACTTATCACAAAAATTTCTTGGCTATGCTCTTCAATCCAAACAAACTTCTCTATGATTTGTACAGCATTGAGATCCTGGCTTTTAACAACTTTCTCTGTTGAAAATACAATGCTAAATTCCAAAGGAAAGTGATCTGATTCTATACGATCAGCTACATGTAGTTCGCACAGATCAGAAACAGACTCATACAGTTCATTTGACATGATGAAATAATCATTACACTGCAACCACTGTCACTAACGTATGTGTAGCGACCTGTCTGGTCGCCATTACACAAACCATTTAGAATACTCAAATTCAAAGCAGTGCACATATTTAACAGACATTTACCATAAGAGTTAATTTGAAAATCCTGAGAACAACGGCTAGAACTTAATGTAAAACTCTTAGACTGATGTTGGGTGTCATGTACATAATGTGATGGAGATATGTCAGAAATTCGACTATTTAAATCACCACAAAGGAATAAATAAACATCATCAAGTAACAACAACAAATCACACAAGCAGTCTTCAAGTAACTCAATCCCATTATCATAATCAAAATGCGTGTAGAAAGGAGAACCTTCAGGTGGGACATAAACGCATACATACAAAATATCTTTTGTACTGTTCAATAATTGCTTATCAATCAGAAACGCACATATATTTTCATACTTTACTTCTAATTCACGAATATGAGAACATAACTCCTGTTTGAATAAACACAAAATACCACCTGATTGTCTCCCCTGTTTAGTCAGTTTAACAGCAGGTTTTACATACATCTTAAATCCGGAAAATAAATCAACATCAACAGCTTCTTCAAAAGTCTCTGTAAGACATATAAAATCAAATGAAAATACATATTTCACAAAATCATCAAAAATGTATTTCGAACGCAATCCATTGACATTCCATGACAAAAAAGAAAACGTTCTACAGTTATCTACCGTAGGACAGACATCAGAAACAAAAGAATTATCAGAAGGCAAAACTTGCTCGAAAACTACACTTTCATTCCACCCCTCAAACTTTTGACATGAGGAGGGAGGAGGGGAAAAGCGTGCATGCGGGACTGAGCCATCATCCATACACACACAGCCGGTATGTGTACATCTGGCACCTGCTGTGGCAGTTCACGTGCAATATGTGAAGCCAAATCCAAGGGGGCACCGTTACAGGTATGCACTTGCAAATTTTTGTGTGGCAGGTAAATTTTTGGTCCCCCATCAGAATTAACCCACTATTTCTCCCCCGACAAAAGGCCGGCCGCGTTCCTATTTCATTTCTTTGAGATTGTCATGGGGATCCAGGCCAAATTTCCTGCCATCAATATAGAGATGGTCGTGAACCATGCGGGCCTGTTTTCCCTCATCTCTGGCTTGCTTGAGGTGGGAGCCCAACTTACGTCGGATTTCCCTAACCCTCTGGGAGAAAGTCTTCACCTATGAACGTGTTTGTTCCTCTCAGTTTCCCTTTTGCCTTCAGAATCTTAACCTTCTGTTTGTAAAAAGAACATCGGGCAACAATCGGTGAGTCTGGTCTGGAATTTATGCGGTGCACACGATCAAATTCAACTGTGTCTGTTAGCTCGAGTTTGTCTGTTAGCACATCTCGAATCATTCCTTCACATTCTTCATTCGTTTCTTTCCCTGTAATAGTCACACCATGAAAAATTAGATTGTTTCTTCTAGACCTGTTTTCAAGATCATCAAACTTCTTTTCCAGAGTGTTGACTTTGTCACTCAGATCCTGATTTTGTTTTTCCAAAGTCTCATTTCTCTCACGCAGCTCCCGGACTTCATCCCCGATGCCATGCACCAGGTCATGCAGGGCGTTGTGGTCCCGTCGCAAGT
>CM060333.1:2294782-2297282 GCA_030674155.1 Stramonita haemastoma | reverse complement strand
CTAACCACTAGGCTGTTCCCTCCCCCCCCCCCCCCCTCCCCGATGTCGTTTTAACATTTATTGTCAAAATTCTAAGAATAATAGTGGTATTGATAGAAATAATATTAATAAACAATAATAATAACATAATAGTTATAATGATAATAGCGCTTCTACTACTATACTACTACTACTACTATACTACTACTACTACTACTACTACTACTACTACTACTATAACTACTACTACTGCTGCTGCTGCTGCTGCTTCTGCTGCTGCTGCTGATACTTACTACTACTGCTACTACTACGACTAATAATAATATATGAAATTTCTAGAGCGCTGAATCTTGCAAAAGAAAACAAATCCAAGTGTTTGCACTCAGATCAGTCAGACACATGCTACCATAAACAACAACAAAAACAAACAAAAATTTAACATTATTTTAAATTCACACACACACATACACACACTGACATGGAAATCACACACACACACACACACACACACACACACACACACACACACACACACACACACACACACACACACACACACACACGGAACAGATGATATTTACAAAACTGCATACACACGGGACTGGATGAAAAAAAGCACGAATGCTTATTCCATTATCCTCGAAAAAAAAAAAAAAAAAAACAAACACACACAACACACACACACCACACACACACACACACACACACCACACTCCACACACACAACAACACAACACACGCACACAAAACACACGCAACACAACACAACACAACACACAGACACACAGACACACACACACACACAACACACAACACACACATACAACACACACATACTCACCCACCATCCCCCCCCCCCCCAGTGTTCACTCTAAACAGTATGCCAAGGAGTAAGAGGCATAAACACGTTGCATGGCAACAGTTTCGTCACACTGCTTTACAGCAGTGATGATGGTTCAAAGAAAGGGGGACAATTACGACACCGTGCTTCTCTCGTTTCGCCAACTTCTTGTTCTTTGTTGTTGTTTTTTCTGTCCTATCAGTGTGTGGGTATATATATATATATAATATATATATATATATATATATATATATATATATATAATATATATATATATATATACACAGAGACAGATAGACAGATAGTAATAGAGAGATAGAGAGATAGAGAGATAGAGAGATAGAGGAGAGGAGAGAGAGAGAGAGAGAGAGAGAGAGATAGATAGATAGATAGAGAGAGAAGAAGAAGATAGATAGAGAGAGAGAGAGGCAAGCAGGAGACAGACAGACAGACAGGAAGCAGAAGATAGAGACGAGGACAGAGACAGGGGAGAGACAGTGAGAAACACCACTTTATCAACAGACAGACACGCAGACAGACAGACAGACAGACCGGAAGTCAGACAGGAAGAGACAGGACAAGACGACAGAGACAAAGTAACAAGAGACAGTCGAAGAAACTGTTAGAGTAAAAGTCCTACACAAAAGGACAGCAGAAACGACAGAACATTAAACCAGCCAATTACAACACAGAGACAGAGAGAAACGAAGAGTACAGACCAGACAGGAACCAGACAGCCAGACACATAAACAGTTCAACAGAGAGTCACACAGCCAGCCAGCCAATAGACAGACAGACATAATGGTAAACGCAACCAACCAACTAACCAGCCAACCGACTTGCCAGCCAGCCAGCCAGCCAGCTAGCCTGCAGACTGGCAAACACACCACTAGTCAACGGACAAACCAGCCAACCTGCCAACCAAGCAGCCAGCCAGCCAGCTAGTCAACCAGCCAGACTTGTAAACATGTAACTAACTAACCAACCATCAACCAGCTAACCAATCAGTCAACCAGCTAACCAGCCGCCAACCAACCAACCAATCAATCAACCAACCAGCAACCAGCCATCCAACCAGCCAACCAATCAGCTAGCAAACCAATCAACCAACCAACCAGCCAACCAACCCACCAGCCAACGAACCAACCAACCAGCTAGCCAGAGGACAAACAGTTGTGAGAGGTGAGCGAGATGTTTTTTCTCCCGTGTCAGGTACACTTGATCTCTGACATTTCGGTCCTAAGTTGCTAAGCAACTCTCCGTCACCCTACAGTCTGTACTTAAGTAGATCCCTCAATGCAAAGCCCCCCCCCCCTCCCACCTCTCTCCTCTCTCTCTCTCTCTCTCTCTCTCTCTCTCTCTCTCTCTCTCTCTCCCCTCTCTCTCTCTCTCTCTCTCTCTCTCCTCCTTTGGATGAGACTTTAAACCGAGGCCCCGTGTGCGAACGCACGCAGAACATCTTGAGCACACGTTAAATCCTGTTCCGCTTTTCGTAAGAGTAGGCCATCGTAGTGCCGGTGGGAACAGATGACATTTACAAAACTGCATACACACACGGGGACTGGACGTAAAAAAAGCACAAGTGTGCTTATTCCATTATCCTCGATATCAAAGAATAAATAAGAATAAAATCAATCAAACTTCTCTCTCTCTCTCTCTCTTCTCTCCTCTCTCTCTTCT
>CM060333.1:2284782-2289782 GCA_030674155.1 Stramonita haemastoma | reverse complement strand
TGCATACATGTGGGGCTTTCCCTCTCCCGCCATCCTCTCTTTCTCTGTCTCCCCCCTCTCTGTCTCTCCCTCCCTCCTTTCCTCCCTATCTCTCTCTCTCTCTCTCTCGGTCTCTCTCGGTCTCTCTGTCTGTCTCTGTTTCTGTCTCAGTCTCTCTTCTCTCTCTCTCCCTCTCTCTCCAAACCTCTCTCAAATTACGAATATAATTATTAGCAATTCATATTAATGCTTATTTTTAGACACATTTGCACAGACAGACAGACAGAAGAGAGACAGAGACAGAGACAGACAGAGAATGATAGACAAAGACAAAGACAGAGACAGAGAGCAAAGCCTGAAGTGAAAAGAAATGCCCCGAACAGTAAGGTGGAAAGTGAAAAAAAAGTAGGTGCAGATTTATGAATGACTTTTCCAGTCACTACTCACACGTCACTCCCCTTAATTAAACCATCTGTTTCTGTCCACCCATCCGTCCGTCCGTCTTGTTTGTCCGTCTATCTTTTGTGCCGTTCTATTTCAATGTCTGTGTGTCAGTTTGTCTTTCTGTCCGTCTGTCTTACCTTTCCTCAGGTGATTATACATGTACCGCTAGTACAGTGATTAAACCATCTGTCTTTTGTCAGTCTGTCTGTCTGCCGGTCTGTTTGTCTATCTGTCTGTCTGTTTTTCCCTCTGCCTGTCTGTTTGTGTGTCTTCATGCCTTTCTATCTCTGTGTATGTATGTGTGTGTGTCTGCATACCTCTCTCCGTCTCTCTTTCCTTCGGTGATTGAACACGTACTACTAGTCACTGATTAAACCATCTGTCTTTCTCAGTCATGTCTCTTGGTCTGTCTGTCTGGCTGCCTGTGTGCCTGACTGTCTATGTCCACGTCTTCCGGTCTTTAAAGTATGCATGTGTGTAGGCTTATCTGTCCGTCTATATCATATGCATGACTTTTCTCTGCTGATTATTTTACTGTCACTCACAATGATGAATAAGTCCCCCATCCTTCTCCATATGTTGGTCTGTCTGTCTGTCTCTCTGTCTGGTTTTCGGTCTGTATGTCTGCCTGTTTGTCTGATTGTCTATCTGTCTGTCTGTCTGTCTGTCTGTTCTATCTGTTTTGTCTGTCTGTCTGTGTATGGATGTTTGTTGTATTTTTGTCTCTACCTTCCTGCCTGCATACCTGTCTGTCTGTTTGCCTGCCTCTCTCTCTCTCTCTCTCTCTCTCTCTCTCTCTCTCTCTCTCTCTCTCTCTCTCTCTCTCTCTCTCTCTCTCTCTCTCTCCTCTCTCTCTCTCTCTATCTCCCTCTCTCTCCCTCTCTCTCTCTCTCCTTGTCCCGTTTTCTATTCTCTTATAACATTTTTTTTTTACGAATTAGTCCTATCAATGAATGTCTGCCTATCTAGCACACATGTGTGTGTGTGTGTGTGTGTGTGTGTGTGTGTGTGTGTGTGTGAGAGAGAGAGTACAGATAAAGATACAGATACAGATACAGAGACACACAGACAGACAGAGACAGAGGCATAGACAGAGATAGAGAGAGAGAGAGATACAGACAGACAGAAAGACAAAGGTACAGAGACAGAAAGACAGATAGAGACAGGAAGAGACCGACAGAGAGGATAGGAGAAGAGGGAGTGAAAAAAAGGGGGGAGAGGCTAAAGGGAGAGAACTCCAGAAGAGCCAGATCAGAAGGGATATGGTAGGTACAGATTCATCAACTGGTTAACAGGTCACTGACTACCCCACACACCACTCCCAGAAATTAATTCATCACTCTCTGCCTGCCTGCCTGCCTGCCTGCCTGCCTGCCTGCCTGTCTGTCTGCATGCCTGCCTGTCTGCCTGCTTGCCTGTCTGTGTGTCTGTCTGTCTCTGTGTGTGATAGAGACAGACCATGAGAGACGGAAAAAAAAAAGACAGACAGACAGACAGAGACAAGAGAGATGGGGGATAGGAATGAGAAGAGACAGAGACAAGACAGACAGACAGACAGAGACAAACGGACAGACAGACAGACAGGGACAAAACGAGTCACACAAAGAGCCAGGGGGAGGGAGGGAGGAGGAGAGAGAGAGAGAGAGAGAGAGAGAGAGAGAGAGAGAGAGAGAGAGAGAGAGAGAGAGAGACAGAGAGACAGAGAGACAGAGAGACAGACACAGACACAGACACAGACACAGACAGACAGACAGACAGACAGACAGACAGACACAGACACAGACACAGACAGAGAGACCGGCCGGCCGACCGACCGAGAGTAAGTACGTGAGAGAGAGAGAGAGAGAGAGAGAGAGAGAGAGAGAGAGAGAAGAGAGAGAGAGAGAGAGAGAGAGAGAGAGAGAGAGAGAGGAGAGAGAGAGAGAGAGAGAGAGAGAGAGAGAGAGAGAGACAGACAGACAGACAGACAGACAGACAGACAGACAGACAGACAGACAGACAGACAGAGACAGACAGACAGACAGACAGAAGACAGACAGAGAGACAGAGAGGACGAGACAGACAGAAGGATAAGAAGAAGGAAGGCATAGAAGACAGGAAGAGAGAAGACAGAGCAGAGACAGAGACAGAGAACAGAGACAAAGACAGAGACAGAGATACAGACAGACAGACAGAAGACAGAGAAGAAAGAAGAAAAAAGATGTGGGGAACACGAGGTGTCAGAGCAGAAGCAGGCAGAGACGATTAGCAGGATGACTTTTCCCCTCCCTGCCCACAGTACTACCACCACTCCGTGGATTAAACCATCCATCTGCCAGGGGAGGGGGGGGGGGGAAGATGTAGACTAGGCCTAGTGGTTAAGAGTATTGAACTCCCTCATGGGGGGAATACCCTGGGGCCTGTCAGTATAGATAGCATCTCCACCTTGTTGTTGTTGCTTCGATTTTACGTCTGTTCACTCAAAGGGATATTAGACGATGGGATGGGGAAGGAAGGGGGCATAATTGTGTTGATGGATGTGTGCAGTGAAATGGGTGTCTGTTTCTCAACAATGTATACAGAAACGCAGAATAGGTCCTAAAGAATGATAACAACAATTAAAAGCATAACAATTGCTAGTATGACCTATTACTATAAAAAATGTCCTAACGGACTATTTATTAAAGATTTTTTTATACGAAATGCCAAATCCCCACCTTCTGGACGTGTGTGTGTGCTAGGAATGTCCTTCTTTTCTATCTCTCTCTCTCTTTGTTTCTGCCTTGTTCTTCTCTTTTTTCCCTGTCACCTCCTCCTTTGTCTATTTTCTGCCTTCTTGGTCCGTTCTCCTGCCTGTTTTTTCTCTCTTTTTTTAAAGTCATAAAGGATAGGGGGCGGGATAGCTCAGTGGTCAGAACTCTCGCTTTCCCCCCAATCAAGTTAAGCAGCGTCGAGCGTGGTTACCAATTGGATGGGTGACCGTTTACGTGCCTTGGCTACAGTACAGTTCCCCCCAGTTCACCCAGCTGTAAATGGATACCTGCCCTCTTTAGGGACAGGGAAGGCAAAGCAGCGAGGGAGAGGAGATGGGCGACGCCCTCAATATGCTGGCCCCTAGAGAAGCTGAGGTCTCTGGCGCCTCGCTCCCCTGTGACCACACAGGACACCTTTACCTTTACCATAAAGGATAAGAATTATCTCTCACGCTGAAATTGGATGCGCTGGGCCTGACTTGCCAGGCGCTTAACGGAAGCGTAATGTATTATTGCTCATATCATGACAGACGACAACGGTTGCTGTCTGAGCATTCGACGACGACAGAGAAGAAAAGATACAATGAGAAATCATAGAGCGATGTAACTTCAGCTTATTTGATTTAAAGAGAATATTGGTAATTTGAAAGTAAAGACTTGGGAATACAGACAGACAAACAGATAGATAGACAGAGAGACAGACAGACAAACGGGCAGACAGACCGACAGACAGACCGACAGACAGACAGGTAGTCAGACAGGCAGACATAAATGCGATAAGATCATGAGTAAGAAGCACTAAAAGTAAAGTATGACAGCAATCTCACTTTAATATTGAGAGCACACCTGACTTTTGACGCAAGATCAGACAAACAGACAGAGAGACAGATAGGCAGACAGAAAGACAGACAAATAGACAGACAGGCAGACAGGCAGACAGACTGGCAGACAGACAGGTATGCAGACAGACTAGTAGACAGGCAGGCAGGCAGCTAGACAAACAGAGAGACAAACAGACACAGACTGGCAGACAGGCAGGCAGGCAGGTAAGCAGGAAGACAGACAGACAGACCGACAGACAAACAGACAGACACAGGGGCAATAAAATGAGATATAAACTAGAGGCACTGTAAGAGAAGCAGAGAGCAATCTCACGTCGATAGAGAGACTAGCGCTAACTCCAGCACAGGAATCCAAGATCTATACAGAAGACAAAGGGAGAGAAAGCGGCAGCTGCTTGTGTGTGAGATGGTGTTGTATTGTATTGTATTGTATTGTATTGTATTGTATTGTATTGTATTGTATTGTATTGTATTGTATTGTATTGTATTGTATTGTACTGTTACGTATTGTTACGTATTGTTACGTATTGAATTGTAGTATATATTATTGTATTGTATTGTATTGTTTATTTATTTATATATTTATTTATTTATGTATATATTTGTTTATTCATTTATTTCATTCTTTTATTTCGAGCATAATGGGATAAGCACTCAGGTACTTTTTGGCATCCAGTCCCCGGCCCCGTGTGTATGCTGTTTTGTCAATTTTGTCATCTCTCCCCACCAGGAACAAATGGCAAACTCTTCTGAAAAGCGGAGCAGGTTTTAACGTGTGTGCAAGATGTTCTGCGTGTGTTCGGACACGGGACCTCAGTTTTTTGTCTCATCCGAATCGCGAATGACTTTTGGAGGGAGTGGAGTCGGAACTGATGTTAACTCCAGAGGAAAATTCCTCTTGAACGAGATTCGAACCAGGGCCAGCAGATCACGAGCACATCACTTTAGCCTCTAGGTTATCCTACACACACACACACACACACACACACACACACACACACAC
>CM060333.1:2274782-2279782 GCA_030674155.1 Stramonita haemastoma | reverse complement strand
CAAAAGTCATCGGATGAACCTATAAAGGCCCCGTGTGTGAACGCATGCAGAACATCTTGCAGCACACGTTAAATCCTGTTCCACTTTTCGTAAGAGTAGGCCATTGTGTGCCGGTGGGAACAGATGACAATGTTTACAAAAACTGCATACACACAGAGACCGGACGTAAAAAAGAACATAAAGGCTTATTCTATTATCTATATGAAGAATAAAAGAAATTTTTCAAAATTAAAAAAAAAAAAAATAACACACACACACAAACACACGCGCACGCACGCACGCACGCACGCACGCACGCAACACACACACACACACACACACACACGCTCACCTCCCATAGTGGGCGGGCAGGGTTCGGACACAGGCGATAACATTGCCCCATGCCGTACGTTCAAACCTCGGAATCTCATCCGATGAGAAGTATCCCGAATTTGTATCCAGCCATTATGAGAGGTATCCAGAATCTATATCCAGTCTGTATGAGAGGTATCCCGAATTTGTATCCAGTCTGTATCTGAGGTATCCCGAATCCGTATGCAGTCATTATGAGAGGTGCCCAGAATGTGTAATCCAATTATTTAGGGTGCTTTCATGGAAACAAGTTGGTGATATCCATCCATGACACAGTCCGTATCTCTGGGACTATTTTCCTGGGACGTGTTCTGAATTCGTGGGACAGGAACTTCCAAACATGACGGAGAGAATGGTACAACTCTTTGGCTTTATCTTCCGCTGATTCTTCTGAGTTTACGTGCCAAGGAGGAGATTTATAGCCTCTTATAAGACGAAGCTGAGGTCACTGATGCCTCGCTCCCCCACAACCACATGTTATGGGACACCTTTACCTTTTATACGACGAAGAGAAAACACTTCTCCCTGGTGCCCAACCTTCCAGGCCTTGCTTTTTTTTTTTTTAAAGAAATGTCCATATCTATTTGATGTTCAAATTTATTGTTTCTCAACTCGCAATTATTTTCCCATGAAAGCTGCAACCCCACTCTTCCATATTGTCCCAACTCAATTCTCTGTTACTCTCTCTTTTCTGTGAGCCATGAATAATTCAGTTTGTTCTATTACTCATAAAAACCTTTCCATAGGAAAGACAGGAGGGTGGTATCACTGGTTAATCTTGTATCAACTTTTGACACTGTTCTGCGCTAAAGGCGTTCAGATTACGATTACAGTTCACAACCTTTCTGTGATGGAAAAAAAGCACTAGCACTGCCGACCCGTGGGCCCTGTCTTTTGATGTCTGTTTAGAGCAGTGGTTTTTCCATGTGTCCAGTTGCTGAACATTTTGTTTTCGTGCAAGGCAAAGGCAGTGATTAGTGTTGTTGCTGTGCGAATTTATTGCGCTTCTACATGGCATTATTATCATTACCGTTATCTTATTTTTGATGGTTGTTGTTGTTTTTATTATTATGTATATAGTAGTAGTATATAACAGTTATTTCTAATTATATTATTATTATATTATATTTTTTTGCTGTTTTTGGTATCATTACATTATTATTAGTAATGTATGTATTATCATTATTATTATTATCATAATCATCATTATCCTTCTTCTTGTTGTTGTTATTACTATTATTCTCGCAATTGTTTCTATATCATTAATGTTACTATCAAATTCAATAATGTTTCTTACTTTTGTTGTTGGTTTTTAGATGTCTCGATTACAAGTATAAAGAAACAAAGGACAGAATCGATAACCTAGCCATAGCTAACTGACATGTATATCGGTTTTGTTTTTACTATTATCCAGTATCTTCCTACTTTTTGAGTAAGGAAGGTGGTAGGATGGTTAAGACGTTCGCCTGCCAACAAGTAAACCGTGAGGTTCTGGGCTCTACGCAAAGCTTTGTACCCAGGCTTTTTACCCAGCCTCGCCCTTTCTTCCCAGTTTGACGAAAAAATCGAACTGAATGTCAAAGTCATTCGGATGAGACTAGAACCAAGGCCTCGTGCGCGAACGCACGCAAAACATCTTGCGCACACGTTAAAACCCCGTTCCGCCTTTCGGAAGAGCAAGCCATCGTGTGCCTGTAGGAGCGGATGACAAAATTATGTAAAAAAAAAAAAAAAAACAAAACCAGCGTGCACACAGGTGTCGTGTTTAGACACCATTCCTGAGGAAAAAATCGGGGAGTTGGAAGTCCCAGGGCGGCTGGGGCTGTATATGGCAACGTTCTGGTGGCTCCTGCGACAGTACTGGAACCATTCGTATTCGGTCATTGCCTTTCCAATGGATCATTCCAGTAGCGTGGAGAGAGGGGGGTTCTGCTGCATGGGTAACACTTTACCCTCCATAACTTTCTTAACCCAGGCTTTGCGCTCAACAGTACTAGAGCGCAACTCTTTAGTCTTCCGAGACTGATGGTGCTACTACTTTTACAATTATTGGCCAGTAACACTGTTTCATAACGGTATACTTGACCTCTTTTCCTCATGCGTTTCCATTTGCAATGGCTTCCAATTCTTTGCTACAGTATTCTCCGAGTGTTTTCCGTTACCGAAATGTGGCAATTGGGTTCTTTTTTGTTTTGCTTTTTTTGTTTTGTTTCTATCTATCTATCTGTCTGTCTGTCTGTCTGTCTGTCTGTCTGTCTATCTATCTATCTATCTATCTATCTATCTATCTATCTATCTATCTATCTATCTATCTGTCTTCTGTCTGTCTGCCCTGCTCTTTCTGTCTGTCTGTCTGTCTGTCTGTCTATCTATCCTATCTATCTATCTATGTCTTTCGTTTGTCTATCTATATGTATGCCTTCTGTCTGTCTTCTTTCTGTCTTTCTATCTATATGTATGTCTTTCTGTTTTTCTGTATTCTGTCTGTTATCTGTCTTTCTATCTGTTTTCTATGTCTTTTGCCTGTCTGTATTCTGTCTGTCTATCTATCTATATGTATGTTTTCTGCCTGTCTACTATTCCCGTTGTGAATTAAAATAACGTATTAATACCCATCCCCCTCCTTCGCCAAATCAATCAAACCAACAAACCAACAAACGAACAAACGAAAAAAAAAAACAAACAAACACATGCTGATACAGAATGAAACTCAGCCAACGACGCAGTTACGATATGAACTACACTCCTTCTCTATGACAAGGATTAAAAAGGGGGACATTAATTTTTTTTACAAAAACCGGTAGAGCTCTGTATTCAATAAAATGTTAACACTCCCACGTTGCCATCTTTGCGGAATTTGTAAACTGAGAAGAATGCTCCTTGTGTTTTCTTTTAACGATTATTTATTTATTTATTAATTTGCCTTGTGCAATAATCGTCTGGGTCACCTTAGAAAGAAACTGCGCCGAACATTTGCTTTCAATCCCATTTTGTTTACCTCCCTTAGATTAAAGAAAAAAAAGACAAAATTTAAAATCAAAGAGATAAAATGAGATAAGATCTTACTCGCCCCCTGCCAACCCCCCAAAAAAAAGCAACACAAAAAACAAACAACTCCCAAACCTGAAAATATGTTCTTTCCCCTAAGTGGATTTTATTTAAAAATATCACTATGAATATCGTCACTTCTTAATGTGCCTGCCCCAATTGTTAGAGACGCATTAGATAAAGAAACAAGATTGTATTGCGTCGTCAATTTGCAGAAAACATGTGCCTTCCAGTATTAACAAGAAATAGACGTTAAGTTGACATAAAATTTTTTTATTTATTATCTTTATATCAGATACAAAATAAGCAATCATGGCTTTTTCATCGTCCTGTATGCATTTTTGTAATATTGTCACTGTTCCACCGCACACGTGGCATACCATTACGAAAGTGGAACAGGATTAACGTATGCGCAAGTGTTCTCGTGCTTCGCACACGGCCTCGTTTAAAGTCTCATCGAAGGCTTTTGGAAATGATCGCACTGATGTAACACCTGAAAAAATTTCTTCGACGACTCGAACCGGCGTCAATTGCCACGCAATGTTTGACCACTAGTACCTCCCCTTACCACCACAACACCCACCGGCCCTGAAAAAATGCAATGGCGGCAAATGTTAATGTTGGGCGTTCCCCACTTTAACACCTGGGACGGGGGAGGGGGGGTGGGGGCGGGGAGGGGTCACCAGAGGTCACCAGGATAAATATGCACTCCATTTCACTCGTCACACCTGGGAATGAATCAGTGTGAGAGAAGACATTGGAATAGACGTGTGTGTGTGTGTGTGTGCGTGAGTTTGTTTTGTTGTGTGCGTGCATGTGGCGTGCGTGCGTGTTGTGCGTGCGTGCATGTGTGCGTGCGTGCGTGCATGTGTGCGTGCGTGCATGTGTGCGTGCGTGCGTGTGTGGTGCGTGCGTGCGTGCGTGCGTGTGTACGTGTGTGTTACATAACAACCTTGGAACTTTAACCGACACAGTCTTTGGCCCGTTCTGAAGGTCAGGTCGCTACACCTCGGATGGACGTCTTACTCAGCCTGGCTACGCCACTGAACAGTTTCTGTGGTCAGTAGGAGAGCTTGATTTGATTTGATTTGATTTCTTCTTTTATATCGAGGATAATGGAATAAGCACTCTTGTGCTTTTTTTCATCCAGTCCCCGTGTGTATGCAGTTTTGTGTCATCTGTTCCCACCGGGCAGGATGGCCTACTCTTACGAAAAGCGGAACAGGATTTAACGTGTGCGCAATGTGTTCTGCGTGCGTTCATACACGGGGCCTCGGTTTAAAGTCTCATCCGAGCATAATATGAGGTGTCCTGCTGCGTGTGTTAGCTCAGAACAGGCACCACTGAACACAGCAACAGTGACCCAGCAGCAGTGCAGGGCCTCTCTGGCTAGTGGCCCCATGACACTGATGGGCTCTCTGTCCACTTCCGTTCTGAGTTACGAATATGTATAACTTAATTTTTGAGTTGCATATTTGTAGTTATCACTCGAGAGATGCACGCTAAGTCTGATCTATTCCTGAAATGGCCATTGCTAAAAATACGTACAGTTGTTATTTTAAAATGTGTGTGTGTGTATGTGTGTGTGTGTGTGAGTGTGT
>CM060333.1:2262282-2269782 GCA_030674155.1 Stramonita haemastoma | reverse complement strand
TGTGTGTGTGTGTGTGTGTGTGTGTTTGTGTGTGTGTGTGTGTGTGTGTTTGTGTGTGTGGTGTGTGTGTGTTGTGTGTGGTGTGTGTGTGTGTTTGTATGTGTGTGTGTGTGTGTTTGTGTGAATCTCGAAGCTTTAAGTAAGGAACGATCCCCCCCCCCCCCCATAGCAAAAAAACAAACATCCACTTTGCGTCCATACAAAGGGACATAATTCAAGCCTCTGTTTTGGTACCGATTGCAATTCGTTTTTCATTCCAGCATTTAAAATGCACACACACATACACACACACACACACACAAAACGCACACATACACACACAAAAAAATACACACACAACACACACACAAAGCACACACACACAACACCACATACACACACACAACACACACACACACACACACACACACAAACAACACATACAAACAACACCACACACACACACACAACACACACACACACACACACACACACACACACACACACACACATACACACAAGACAACAACACACACACACACACCACACCACACCACACACACACAACACACACACACACACACACACACACACACACACAACACACACACACAACACACACACACACACACAACACCTCACTATTACACACACACACAAGACAACACCACACCACACACACACGCACGTACACAACGCACGCACGCACGCACACACACACACACTCACACAATTCTCCAGTGTCACACCCAAAGTGTCATTTTCATTACTGTGCGTTCAGGCATTCCACAGAACAGTAACGATACGTCATCAGCCATACACAATATCACACCTCCAACTTTTCCTCTCAAGTGTGTGTGTGTGTGTGTGTGTGTGTGTGTGTGTGTGTGTGTGTGTGTGTGTGTGTGTGTGTGTGTGTGTGTGTGTGTGTGTGTGTGTTAGAAGAGAGTCTTCCTCTCAAGAAGTGTGTGTGTGTGTGTGTGTGTGTGTGTGTGTGTGTGTGTGTGTGTGTGTGTGTGTGTGTGTGTGTGTGTGTGTGTGTGTGTGTGTGTTGATTCATTTTACGTCTTTTCACAAAATGTGATATTAGACGTTTATAATAAAAAAAAAGGGGGGGGGGAAAGAAATGTATGTGAGAGTGTGTATGTGGGGAGGGGGGTTGGAGGAGTTTTGGAAGTGGGGAAGGGGGTTAACTCACAAAATCTACACAGAACAGTTAAGAAAAAAATTAAATAATATAAACACAAATGTACATACTTCTTGAAACAAAATAGTAAAAATTCCAAATTCTAAACAGAATCTAACGCATGAACAATAAAACTGTTTACAACCATAACCAACAAGGGAAAAATCTAATCAACAGAAGGAAATGTCTTTTAAGTCCGTAATAATCATAATAAAGAACCAATAGGACAATTGATAGATGTGGAAAATTTGACACTTCATTTGTCACTACAAGAATGTTATCAGATCGTGGAAAAAGCACAACAAAATTATTCCAATATGAAAAAAGAAACTTGGTTGTTTAGGTGTATATGAAGGGATGGTAAAATTTCAGTCTTTTGTTAAAATATATGAAACAGATTTATATTGTATAAAAGAAATTGTTTCTCTGGCTTGCAGATAGGAAATGAACTGTTTTAAAACAAAATATGTTGGACATGTATCTTGCATATGCGGACATAGTATAACTGTTGATCATATATTGATATGCAGCATGCTGAAAAGTTATATACCTGTTCTTACCTATCATCCTCATCAGAGATATTCAGTGATCCATTACTGAGGTATACATTTTTCAAATCATTACTGCACTGTCCTATTTGTGTGTGTGTGTGTGTGTGTGTGTGTGTGTGTGTGTGTGTGTGTGTGTGTGTGAGTGTGTGTGTGTGTGTGTGTGTGTGTGTGTGTGTGTGTGTGTGGTGTTCATTTATTTTTTAATCGAGGATAATAAGCACTCATGTGCTTTTTTACATCCAGTTCCCGTATGTATGCAGTTTTGTAAAACTTCTCATCTGTTCTCGCCGGCACACAATGGCCTACCCTTACGAAAAGCGGAACAGGATTTAATGTATGCGCAATATGTTCTGCGTGCGTTCGCACACGGGGCCTCGGCTTTGTTGTCTCATTCGAAGGACTTTTAAGGAGAGTGGAGTCAGCACTGGGGAAAAATCCCCTCGAAAGGTAATTCAAACCTGGGTCGTCAAATTGCGAGTGCAATGTTCTTTATTCTTTATTCTTTTATATGGAAGATAATGGAATAAGCACTCATGTGCCTTTTTACATGTTCTGACCACTACGCTATCCCGTGTCCCCTGTGTGTGTGAATGTGTGTGTGTGTGTGTGTTACGTGTGGTGCGTCGGCGTGCGCGTGCGCGTGTGCGTACACGCGCGCGTGTGTGTACACAGGACCTTCAGTTTATAGTCTCCTCCATCCAGCTGACTTGTTCAGCAGTAAAGTCAGAACCATCTTGGGAGAAAATCTCTCCCTCAACCCAATAGCCTGAACATCGACCCCAACCCGCGTTCTTCAGTAACAGGTCCGATGTACTAAACCACTAAGCTATGGCCCCCCTCCCCTCCCCTTCCCTCCCCACCCCTCTCCCCTCCCCTCGGTTCACCCAGGCTGACGACCAGTAAACGTCATTTGACTGCTGACGTGAGGGCAGAAAAGAGAGGTCAGAGACGTTTAAGGATGGGACAGGTCTTTTTTGGGGGGAGGTTAGGTCATCCTTCTGTCGTGATATTTACAGTGGATTGAGTAGCTTACGCTGGTGGTCTGAGAGCTTGTGTGTGTGTGTGTGTGTGTGTGTTGTGTGTGTGTGTGTGGTGTTGTGTGTGTGTGTGTGTGTGTGTGTGTGTGTGTGTGTATGTTGTTGTGTGTGTGTGTTGTGTGTGTGTGTTTGTTGTGTGTGTTGTGTGTGTGTGTGTGTGTGTGTGTGTGTGTGTGGTGTGTTGTGTCTGTCTGTCTGTCTGTCTAGCGTTTCTCTGTCTGTCTGCCTCTGTCTGTCTCGATCTCTACTCTGTAAATGCGTCTCTCTCTCTCTGTCTCTCTGTTTCCCATCTATCTCCTCCTCTCTCTCTCTCTTCTCTCTCTCTCACTCATCTCTCTCTCTCTCTCTCTCTCCTCTCTCTCTCTCTCTCTCTCCTCTCTCTCTCTCTCTCTCTCTCTCTCTCTCTCTCTCTCTCTCCCCACTCCCCCCTCTTTCTCTCTCCTTCCCTCCCTCATAAAACTGTACATTTCCATCTGAATAATTTTTCAGGGAGTAGAGTCAGTACCAGGGGCCAGCAGTCAGTCTCCACAAAAGGACACTTCAGCAGAGAGTCAAACTGCACCATCAGTCACTGACCCATGCCAAGTAAAAACTGCAAAGTTCCCCGGACATATGACAAGTATATGATCTAACCATGGGACTGTTCCGCTGACTATTAATAAGCAAGCTATAATACTCGGCTAAAATAGAACAAGTATAAGCTGTAATGCTCTTCTTCACAGATGAATTAGAAGCTCTAACCACGGCACTATTCTGTCACAGATAACAAACATGAACTGTAATACTCAGCTGACAAATGACAATATAAGCTGTAATACTCGGCTGAAAAAAAAGACAAATATAGCTGTAATACAAATGAGAAATATAAGCTGTAAGACTCGGCTGACAAATGACAAGTATAAGCTGTAATACACGGCTGAAAAATGACACATATAAGCTGTAATACAAATGAGAAATATAAACTGTAATACTCTCGGCTGACAAATGACAAGCATAAGCTGTAACACTTTGCTGACAGCTGACAAGTATAGAGTGTGTGGGTTCTGGACATTGGCCCAGCTACAAGACCCATACCCACACAGGGCAGTGACCAGAGGAGGAAGGATGAAGTTGGTCTGATCTGTGTCTTGCTGTCTGCAGCCAATAAAGTCCACAAACTGGCAGGACAGAAAGACGCTTGACGTTCAGGACATGATTACTGGTCTATCTATGAGGGCAGAGAAGAGAGAGAGAGAGAGAGAGAGAGAGAGAGAGAGAGAGAGAGAGAGAGAGAGAGAGAGAGAGAGAGAGAGAGAGAGAGAGAGAGAGAGAGAGAGAGAGAGAGAGAAGAGAGAGAGAGAGAGAGAGAGAGACAGACAGACAGACAGACAGACAGACAGACAGACAGACAGACTGACAGTCAGACAGAGAGACAGGCAGAGAGATAAAGACAGAGACAAAGGCAGAGAAAGAAACACTGAAAGAGGAGAGAGAGAGAGAGAGAGACACAGAGAGAGAGAGAGAGAGCAGACAGAGAGACAGACAGACAGAGAGACAGACAGACAGAGAGACAGACAGACAGAGAAGGGGAACTGGACTCTAAGAGAGAGAGAGAGAGAGAGAGAGAGAGAGAGAGAGAGAGAGAGAGAGAGAGAGAGAGAGAGAGAGAGAGAGAGAGAGAGATTGATTGATTGATTGATTGATTGATTGATTGATTGATTGATTTATTCTTTTATATCGAGGATAATGGAATAAGCACTCTTGTGCTTTTTTTCATCCAGTCCCCGTGTGTATTCATTTTTGTAAATGTCATCTGTTCCCACCGGCACACGATGGCCTACTCTTACGAAAAGTGGAACAGGTTTTAACGTGTGCGCAAGGTGTTCTGCGTGCGTTCGCACACGGGGCCTCGGTTTAAAGTCTCATCTGAAGGACTGAGAGAGAGAGGAGAGAGAGAGAGAGAGAGAGAGAGAGAGAGAAGAGAGAGGAGAGAGAGAGAGAGAGAGAGAGAGAGAGAGAGAGAGAGGGGAGAGGGAGGGGGGGGGGGGGAGAGGGAGAAGAGAGAGAGAGGGGGAGAGAGAGAGAATTTGTATTCATGAGTGTGTGTGCGTGGACGTGCACACGCACACACACGTACACACACATTACACACATATCTATCTATCTAATCTATCATCATCTATCTACTATCTATCTATCTATCTATCTATCTAATTTATATAAGATTATGCTCATGCCTACACGCACATGTGCGTTTGCAAGGCAGCAATATTTTCCCCAGGAACAATTTTATTGACTTTGTTGAACCAAACACGATAACCCCATAGCGCTTTGCAATTTTCCGCGTGTTTGATTGGATGTTAGAAAGCATAGGGCGTTGCGTGTCTTCTAGTCCCTTGAGATTTGTTTTTTGATTGGACGATGCCACACACTCAGTTTCAAGTCTTTGGCTTTTGATTGGTTGTGGAGAGCACTTTTACTCTGTGAAGCCTTTGTCACAACCAATCAGAAATAACAGGATGGGGAATAACCTAGCGGTCAGAATGTTGAATTTGTAATCTGATGACGGGAGTTTGAACCACAACCTGTTTGAAGGATTTTCCTCTGAGGTTTACATCAGTGCCAACACCACTCCTACAAAAGTCCTTTGGATGATACTATAAACCAATGTCTAGTGCAAAGAAAGCACTTGGAACATCTGATGCACTGGTTAAAATCTGTTCTGCCTTTGGAAGTGAGGCCATTGCCTACCTGTATGAACATATGACTTTTTTTTCTCTAAAAACTGCATGCACTCTAGAGTCATATTCAGACATCATTCCCCAAATCAGAATTTTTTTTGTGTAAACAGTGAAACTGCAATTAACCAAATAACAGATCTCCTAGGTGTCAATCGTGAACCCAGAAAAAGCATACTATTCCAGAGAATCTTACCAAACAATATAACTACTGTCACAGCTCTAGCAGCATCATATCCCCATTCTACAAAATCTTTCCCAAACAAATAGTGACATCATGCTCTTATCATTTGATATGCCCCTTACACGATTTTTTTTTCAAAATAAAGGCATCCGTGGGTATCAACAGGCTACACAGTGAAAGAGGGATTGCTCTGTCTACACACAAAAATGCCCAGAGAAAGAGAGACCACCCACCCCCCACCTTTTTATTATTGTGTTTATACACACCACAGCTGACCACAGAAGCCTCAGCAGGACTTTCAAATGGTTACAAATTCAACCTCTAGCAGTAGAGAAGACGTCTCTTTTCCCCCTGTTTCTGAGCTAGAGCCTCGAGGTTCACCGATGGAGAGATTTTGCGATGTGACCGTGCTTACCCACTATGAAGGTAACCACAATTCGAATTCAGGGATGTTTGTGGGTATGTGTGTGTTTGCGTAACCCACTGATCGCTGATATAAATTACGGAATCTTTAACGTGCATAACTGATCATCTGCATGTGTATATACACAAAGGGAATTAAGGTCTCCACTTGAAGTTGACCGGGAAGATCGTAAAAATTCCCACCCTTAATATCACCAAGACTCGAACTCACGACTTCATAAACCCACAGGATTGAGGTCTAATGGTCTATAGTATCTGCCACTCTCATAATATTTTCAACTATGACTCTGAATTAGAACAAAACCTGAACTGAAAAAACTGAGAAAAAAAACTTCAGCAAAAGCATAAAGTTTCAATACATTAGAGCACCCATCATTTCAAATAAAATGTCTGTTTTTTCTTTTCTCCCTCATTCTCTGACACTTTATCTCTTGAACCCACACCATCTGATCCCAGGGACCTGGGTCCAGGAGACAAGAGTAGGCGTGGCTTATCTAAGGGACAGAAAGAGAGGCTGCCCCTAGCTCTCCTTGCCAGTTATCTGACGTCAACTGGACCTCTACTCCTTCAGTTCAAATTTTGTTTTTGCCTGAGAAACACTGCAAGCTAACTTTTTTTGTTTTAATGATGATAGACAGTGAAACCAATGTTTGTTTAGTTTACCCAGTAGAGAAATATGAGCCTTGTACTTTTCCCTCAGTACACCAACAAAACAATATGTGTGATTATGCAACCATTACTTCCTTGACCTTTGCAGTTTGGAAACCAACAGACCAATATGTGTCCGGAGAACGTTTTTTCCGCCTTTAAGCATCCTCTGTTGTGCCTTTGAACAATAACGTTCAGAGGCTAGACTGAGGATGCTCCAGAGACATCAAGCACCAGCTTCTCCAGCCTACGTTTCTGGCCCTAATGATTTCCCAACTCACTCATCTATTTGCTGATGACCTCTTCCATCCATGAGGTCTGTTGCGATTTACGATCATTGCACAGATTCTCCTCACAACTATGCTATTACTGAGCAAATGTTTTGTGTCGCCTTCCTGTGAAAACTACCACTGTATCACCTCTGTCTGTCTGTCTGTCTGTCTGTCTGTCATCTCTCTCTCTCTGTCTCTGCATCTCTCTCTCTCTGTCTGTCTGTATCTATCCCTCTTCTGTCTCTGTGTCTCTTTCCTGCACTCCCCCTGTCTCTCTTTTTGCCTCGCTTCACTACAAACAAAAGTGTCCTACAACAACAAAGTGCCCCAGAAAATAAGCATGAGACCATCTAAAACAATGAATTTTTTTTTTATAAAACGGCATCAAAATGTCTCCAATAGGTATGTCGAAACAAATAAAAAGAGATTTTTTCATCAGAAAATCTATCACCTCAGAAACTTAATTTTGTGACAATTTTTTTCAAGCATCTCTTCATCCTCCT